>CABHPH010081671.1:0-22857 GCA_902168325.1 Peromyscus nudipes | reverse complement strand
ACACACACACACACACACACACACACACACACACACACACACACACACTTTTAAAAATTAAAAGAAAGTCCAATAAGGAGCATAATTTTCAGGTGGTTGCCACTTGTCAACAAATGTTCTTTAAATAGTGCCTTCTAATTTACATAGTCTCGTCAAGCACCATGTCACTCAGTGGCTTCTAACAAACCTCGCTGACTACCTCTCTGGCTGGTCAATACATCCTGATTTGCCCTCCAAATTGATTTAAACATCTGCCCTTACCTTTACATGTCTACCAGACATCCCATACTAAAAGGGTCCCAAACTGAAATTATGATCTTTCCTATCATTCCAACTTTTCATATCTTAAATTTTGGATCAGTCATTCTTTTACCTTTTCTTTCATTCCTTTACAGCTTACATCATTTGCCAGTAAGAGATCCAAATAACTCTAACTTAAAAATATGTCTTTATTTTTAAAAGCTATTTAAAAAACAACTTTAAAATACTTCAACGACTCCTCCGCTGATACTTTGGTCTGAGCCACCACTGTCTCTCACCTTGGTTATAAGGACCTTCTACTACTTTTAAATACCACTCATCCTAAAACAGCCTACAGATTGTGTACAATGACCTCATTTTGCTTGGGTTAAATTCAAATTCCAAGGCTCTGTGCGATTTCCTCCCACTGCCCTTCCGACCTCATTTCATCCACCCTGCTGCCAAGCTGGTTTTACTCCAGCACATGCACACCTTGCTAGTGTTCAAATACCCCAACCAACCTCTTGCCTTATGGCTTGGTAGACTATGCCCTCTGCCCTGTATGAGCTTCCTGAGACCGACACAGAGTGCAATCTTACCTCTTCCTTCATACCTGTTACAATGAATAACACCCAAGCTAGCTAGGTTAATGTGGCAAGAGGCTCCTCTCCAAATTATTGTTTTATTCTTTTTTATAATTTTTTAAAAGATATTTTTAAGCCAGGTATGGCGGCACATGTCTTTAATCCCATTTCTAGGGAGGTAGAGGCAGGCAGATGTCTGTGTGTTCCAAGCCAACCTAGTTTGTATAGGGAGTTGTCAGTACAGCTGGGGCTTCACAGTGAGACTTAATTCTTAGTTCCCCATTCCTGTTTACTTTTGTATCTGAAGAAAACTGAAACGGTTATTTTTTGCTAAATGATAATCAGTGTAAATGGTTGTCCTAAGTACCGTGGATAGAAGAGAATTTAGAGGTAAGATGAAAATATGATACATATATTCATCAAGAAAATTGCTGCAAGAAAGATGGTAAATTCAATGAGACAAACATTTAGTTTCCTATGTTCACAACATTTTATATTAAAACACTAAAGAGAAGACTGCTGGTGATCTAGCTCTAGCTGCATAGTAGGAAATGTGTTTAGCATTAACAACCACTGCCCAAGCACTGTATGTAAGCTGGGTATGGTAGTGTTTATCTGCAATCTAGCTCTAAGGGATGGAGCAGGATGATCAGAAGTTCAAGGTTATCTTCTGCTAATTGTGAGATTCAGGCCATGGTGCACCACAGTTGGGCCTCCTGGATGATCACATATTTATAGTCTCATTCTTTCTCTCTCTCTCTCTCTCTCTCTCTCTCTCTCTCTCTCTCTCTCTCTCTCTCTCTCCTTCTTCCTATATAAATACACACGCACACATATATTTAAAGCATTGCCCATACCACATAGCAAAACACTATGTAATCTACTTTTATTTATTTTACTTCAATAATGTTAACTTCCATGAGGAGTAAGGATGTTTGTCTATTTTGTCCAATAATGTCTTTCAAATACTAAATACCTAAGAATTGTGTAAGTGGTAAGAGCACACTTCTGGCAGTGTCTCAGCCCTACCATTTAGGTGCTGGGCTGCCCAGTCAGATTATTTGGAGGAAGAATCAAGCAAGAAATGTGACAAAGTACAGGGAAGTGTGGGGTGAGGTGGCTCACACTGCATTCAAAGGGATCAGTGGCAGAGCCAGGCAAGAGCTAAATACCCTCTGTGGCCCAAGGGACAGGATGCCCCTACCTCCTATTTGTCCCAAAATCTAGGCCAAAGCTGCTGTTTTCCATCGTTTAGTCTTTCCCTTCTAGCAATGGATGGATGCTTTCCTAAGAAAGCATATATACACAATTGAATTTCATTTTGTACATTTGTTTGATCTTTGTAACTTTTTCCTGTGCCTATGACTCTTAAGAAAATGATACCAACTTGAAAAATAAATTTCTGGGATTAAATTAAAAACTTTCAACCTCAAGGACAAGTTAAACTGGACCCCAACTGTGGGGCTGTGACCCTAGAGAATGTCCTCTGCAGGCTACACTTCTTACCTCTAGCACATAGAACCTGTTTTCACAACTAAATCGGAGTCCCCACTGAAGCCTCTAAATGCCTACTTCCTGCTTCCTAGTCTACAGTATCTCGGGCAGGCTTCCATCATACATCCAAGTTCATCGGAGCTACCTACTTCTGTACGGGGTGGGAAGGCAAACACCCAGCTTTGGGCCTCTTTGAATACCTAATGGAGGATTGAGGTTTAATATCTTGGACCAGCAGCATTTTGTCAAATACCTGGATTTTCAGAAAAGAAAGAGGTAATATGCACTCACTTAATCTGAACTGCCGGGACTACAAGCCCAGTCCCCTCTTTCATAGTTGTCTTTGAGGTAACAGAGCATTCTAAGTGAAAGAAAAATGCTATGTCACAAATCCTTTCTAGCCCTCTGACCAAAATTAAGTTCTTAAAAAATATAAACAACTTTGATAATTTCCCTTTTTTACATTTTGTATCTTTTAAAGATACTGAAAATTGATTTTAAAAGTGCTTTTTACATTTCTAAGAAAGGATTATTTTTAAGGGAGCTAATAAATTTAAGAGAAAAAAAATTTAATATTATTTTGGTACCCTCGCTAAGCAAGCCAAAGCAGAAAAATTGGACAAAGGCTGATAATTGCATTTTCATGGTATTCCACAAGATGTCAGCATGTAACTGAGCAACTTCAGTTGGGGTGAGGGGTGTTTTCCCTTCAGTAGAACAATAGAAGGCCTTTCCATCGTTCCGAGATCTGCTTCCAGAGCTTTGTTAACTCAATTCATAAATATATTTTCATTATTGTAAACATGGTTCTTAATATATTCTTACTGCAGTTTGCAAATAATGGATTTTTTATCTTAATTTTCTTCTCTACAACATAAGATAAAATTCTTCTGACTAAATTACAAACCTTAAATACTTACAGAGGTCTAAGATTGATCTTTAGTCCAAAAATATCCCCAGCCCAGTCAAGTATCTGGGTGAATCCTTATGAAGAAGGTTAGTGGAGTAAAGAGGAATTTCACTCCCTATAGATCATGAAATTAGTTGGCATGTAGAGTATGCAAAAGAATGGTGTGTGTGCGTGTGCGTGCGTGCGTGCGTGCGTGCGTGCATGCGTGCGTGCAAGCACAGGCAACAGTCTTCTCTTGACATATTTCCTTGTTCACCATTACTAAACCACATGCTGAGTCCCAACATCTGACCAACTTTCAATATTGATCATCAGAAGAAAAGGAACTGGTATCTTTCACTTATGAGTATTACCAAAGCCCAGTAATTGGGAGGAAGTCATCTAGTGGATTATTTAAATCACAGTAACAATAGACCTTCAAAATTTTCTTACATCATTTGTAGGTTTATCTTGCTTTTCATGTTTTTCCCGGTCATAAGCCATTTTCTTCAGCAATTTCTTCATGGCTCTCTTTTCCTTTTTTTGATTTTCAGTATTTTGCTTCCTCACTTGGTTTACGATAAACTTTGGAATCTACAGAGAAAAGAAATTCAGTCTGAGGAAGAAAAAGACATAATAGATATGGAACCATTTTAAACTAAACACTTCTTTTTTTCTTGTTTTTAATTTCAAGAGGAATCAAGGTTCTGTTTCTCAAGACTAAGCCATTGAAACGTGCCATCCATTAACTCTGCAGAAAGAAATGAACCATGCACTTACTGAGACCAGGAACAGGGCATCCACTTGGTGTAATTTACCACCCACCATGCGAAGGTGCAAAAGGGACTTGGTGAAGTCAGGGACATACTGGCCACTTCCATGTCATGGATGTCAACACAGAAGATTCCCTGAGGAGACCCTTGTGGAGGCCATCACCTCTACAGTTGCTGTCCCCTTGGCAACCAGATCTCTCCAGCTCCTATAAGCTAACCTATGGGTCCCTTCCAATAATCCAGATAGCCTCTGCTGTCAGATAAGAAAAAAGCTCACCCATCAACAAAAGGCAACCACAACTGGCTAGCAGCACTCCTAAAGATATACTATACTTCTAAAGATAAGGAAAAACTGATCCGCAGAAATTATATTAGGAACAAAATCTTTTAGGCAATTAAAATGTTAAACTATAGAATAATGTGGCTCTTAAGAGAGGCAGACATGATAACTGAGCATTACTTTACATATATTTGAAATAACCTATACCACTTGCCTTTGGATAGAATATAAAAAAGCCTCGAGAGTCTAGGAAGCATCATTTTTAAAAAAATATTGGGATTAGGAGAGGCTCACATTAAGGTTTAAAATAGTTAATATTATAATTTGGCTTGGAATTTCTTTAGTTCATTTTTCTAAATGCTTGTAAAAAGGACTCTCTCGGGGGAAAAATATAAATTTCACTGAAAAATGAGACTATAATCAACTAAACCTCTCATCAACATCCATGTTGATTATCTGTCAAAACTTAAGATCAACGTAAGAGTAAAGCAGGAAACCACATTCAAGACCTCGGCAACCAGAGTGCAGAATGTGTATGTCCCTTTAAATAACAGTTCTGTGGAAAATAAGGGAATGATGGAGCAAAGACAGCATGAGCTCTTTAAAACGTGACAGCCTGCACACCCAGCAAAGGGGAAATGGCGCTGATGGAACTACCTAAGAAGTACCTTTCACAGGGCATGCTTTCTTGACCTAATTTTATGATTTTAAAATAGACATTCACAAGGCCCTCCTTACCTCTGTGAATGAAATGCCTTTAATACCTCCGCACTCACACATGGTCACGGTAATTTTATAAGGTTGGCAGCCAACATGGAGTGTATTTTTAAGTCATTGAGAAAAAAAAAAAGCACCTTGCTTTTAAATATCAACTTTATAAAATTTATTTTCATGATTACTATGAACAATGATGCTGGGAAATTACATGGCCATTATTGCAATTTTAAAACAAATACCACATGTTTTTCTTATATGCGGAACCTAGATCTAAAATTTAGTCTATGTATAAGCGTGTGTGTACATGTCCATGTGTATTAGAAAAGGAATGATGAGAGAAGGAAGAGATCCTACAGTAGAGGAGAAAGGAAGATTATGGAATACATACAATAAAAAGATAAAAGAGAACCCCAACTGGAGGGAGAGAAGAGAACCTGCCAGAAGAAATGAAGGCATGTATTTAAAAAAAAAAGTATAATGACAAATATATATGAAGATGTCACTATGAAACTCAAGACTTTGTACATTGACCTAAAAAATTGTCAGTTAAAAACATATACTTACTGTCCATAGAAGTTTCTGGTTCTTAATCAGTAAGTGCATGACATTTGCCGTCCCAGCGGCCATTTCAAATTCTCGCTGTTCACTGGACTTCAGACCCAGTGTATGGCACATGAAGAGATTTGGGGCCATGACCATTGCTACATTCACAACAGTCATTTTATTCTTCTCTTTATTATCAATGACTCGTTGCAGAAACTCAAGCAAGGCCTAGAACAAAAAAATGACCAAGATTTCTGTCATACATGGAGACAAGAGATGAAGGCACCGTAGCATATAGGATTTTTAAGTCATTTTTAAAATGATGTTATTTAACTCTAAATGCCTTTCGAAAAAGTCATATGGAAACCACCTATTATATAATCTTCCTAAATAGATTCATAATGTAAAAAGAGTTTAAATGGAGTTACCTTGAAGGAGACAATACCCCTACTTAACACCACAGGCTAACAAATGAAAAGCCCAGTGCCAGAGACAGGCTACCTCTTTTGGAGTTGTTGGCCAACAGCTATTTCCGTTGTTTTTGATCATCCTTCAGAATTTAACAATGTGACCCTGTGGCTGAAGACACCACATACTTGGCTCACAGAACACAGAGAAATCAAGATAGCAGTGATCTCAAAGCTTCATCCCTACTTGCTGGTTTTCATGGTGCTGGAAGGGGCTATGTATGCTACCAGAAGACAAAGGTAAGCATCAGTCTCATCCAGTCATGAACTCTGTGAACGACAATAATGATTGACCCAACAAGACATGCCCACTGGTGCAGTAGTGGGTGCAGCAGTGGTACAAATGTCCTGGGAATAACCAACCACTCTCTAATTAGATTCAAACCCTACTCCACCAGGAGGAAACTATACTTGTCACCATAATCTGGGCCAAGAACCTATGTCTACACAGATCATAGACCCTAGGGAAGAACTTACTACTGTTATTGTGCTAAGTGGAAATAGTATTAAACCAACTCCTAATGACTTACTGCTATACCTATAGATCAGTGTCACTCTTAATCCTCATCAGCAAGGCTTATTCTTGAGATGGCAATTGATACAGAGGCCCACAACTGGCGAGGGTGCAGAGAATAAGAGACGACAGAATAGTCAGCCCTAAATTATACATCTCTATCACATGTCTTCCCTCAAGGCTGGAGTATCACAAGGGAATGGGGACAGGAGGACTGTAAGAGCCAGAGGTGACCCATGAATATAAAGAAACAATGTTTACCAGACAGAGTAGTGCAATTGCACATATGAAGTCACCGTGGCTGCCACAGAATTAATAAGACCTACACATGCATAAGCCAGTCTAAACTGGAGGGAGAAGGAGCAGAGTGTCACATGCCTGACAAAAGAGCTACTCGCACTTGACAGCATCGGAGAGGCGTACCCGGTCTACACAAACAGGGTTCAATGGTCTTAAAACAAAACAAAAACAAAAACAAAAACAAAAAAAGAACATGAAGTTGGGTAGGGAGGGAGATGAGGGTGGATCTGGGAGGAGCTTGGGGGAGGGGTTGAGATAATCAAAATGCACTGTAGGAAACTCTCAAAAAATTAATAAAATTGTTAGCTATCAAAGAACTAGTAAAAGTATTATTTAAAATAAAAACAGTCAGGAAAGAGATAGTTTTGTTTTGATGCATCTCAGGAGGAAAGAGGGTGTGCTTTCAGGCCTGTCAACATGAGGCCAGTCATCAGAACCTACGGGTGGAGGGAGACAACCAACTCTAGAATGTGTTCTCTGAACTTCACATGCATGCCTTGACACACACGCACCTATGTACATAAACACAAAATAAACAAATGTCAAAAATAAAAAAAAAAAAAAGTTGTCAGGGCTGAGGATAGCTCAGATGGTAAAGTGCCTGCTAGGCAAGGCTGAAGACCCAAGTTTGAGTCCTCGAACCCATGTCAAAAGTTGGGTTAGACAGTATGTATCTGAAGAGGCAGAAATGGGCTTATTCACCCACCTGCCGAGCCTAATCCAGTCATCCCAGTGTTAGTGAGAGACCCTCTCTCAAAGAACAAGATAGTTGGTTCCTTGGAATGACACCCAAGGTTGGCCTCTGGCCTACACACACACACACACACACACACAGAGAGAGAGAGAGAGAGAGAGAGAGAGAGAGAGAGAGAGAGAGAGAGAGAGAGTATAAGCATGCATGCACACATGCACATGTGAGTTACGCATAACCACCTATCTATAACCAACAGGCCTTGTCAGCAAAGCTCCTCAGAGAGATTGATAAAGCCCATAATGGTGCTGTGCTTTTCCAAGACCATGGCACTGGGCAGGAAGGCAGAGAGTGCATCTGACATGGCAGAGAAATGTGTAGCAATCCAGGCCTCTAAATGTACAGGAACCGCAGAGCACTGAAGCGTAGTTTAAATTAATATAGAAATATTTATGTGTTTCAAAAAGTGCTAATCCTTTCACCTCAAGGAAGGAAAAAAGGAAGGAGGGAGGGAGGGAAGGAAGGAGGGAGAGAAGGAGGTAAAGGAAAGGGAAGGATATAAAATGAAAAGGGGGAAGAAATCTTTGAGAAATTACACTCTACCTTAGTTTCATTCTCACTAGGGGACTCCAGAGCCTGCTGGCCCAAAACCTAAACAAAATGAGCTTCCTTGTGAAGAAGAAAAAAAAAAAAGAGCAACCAAGAAATACCAAAGAAAAGAGAGGTTTTTAAAAACTGAGGGATGAATGAACTGGAATTCTGAAGACTAGGTCTTGCTCAGCACCGACATTCCCAATCCCTGTTCTACCACACACTCCGAGCTGTCGGGGCCCAAAGCCACCAGTGGCTGAGGCACCCTTCTCTGTCTGACGAGGCCTATGGTTCTTCTGCCTTTTTTTTTTCCAGTTGATTTTCTCAAGAATAACACTAACTACATGTGTGTTCAATGTTCTCCATGAATGGGGCAGCAGAGTGGACATTTTAGAGAGCATCATTTTAATCCTCACGAGAGGCTGACACTCTAGCTACCCGAGTTTGCAGGTGAGGAAGTGATGTCTTACAGAGCCTTACTGGAGGGCACACAACCAGCCGATGCTGTGGACAGAATTTAATCTCTATGGCTTTTGTATCTGAACTCTTAACTATGCAAAGAATCATAGTCATCCTAAGATCCCTACCTGAAGAAGTCAAAATAAACAGGCTAGACCCAAATGGAAGGAACAAAGCCAAATAAAACTGGCCTTTTAAATAAGATTTCAGGGCAGAGACAAAAACAAAAATGCAAAAAAAAAAAGTCTCTAGTGCTAACAGGTTGATCTTATATCAGGTTTAGTTGCAATACAGACCTCAGACATCTGTAGCAAACTAAAGGCTTAATATCTAACAGCAAAATTTATGTATCTAATATCTGGTACAGTGCTTGGAAAGCTAAATTGTAATCCAAGCATTGTGCTGCATTGAAGCAACATGTTCACAAATGAGGACAAAAGATTAATTGAAGTTTAGGAAAAAATATTTAATTTTGTTCCACAGAGACCAGAATGGTTTCTCGGGGACCAGTGTATCTCTTTCTTTATGAGCATAAATTACAGAGATTAGATAATTATTCTAATTGTGGTGAGCATATGCAATAAGAGTGTTCACAATATTACCAGAGGAATGCCAGAGAGAAAAAGGAGGGAGAGGAAAAGGGAGGGGAAGAGATGGAGGAGAGGAAAGAGAAGATAAGTTAGTAAGATGCTGGCTCAGCCCTTGACAAAGCTACACTGAGGAATGGACCATTTTAAGCAGCTATGAACCACACAAAGAGCCTGGTGTGAGAAGACTGAGTGCTTGTAAACACTGAGGCCAGCATAGTAATTACTTGTTAGCTATGAGTGGTCATTGCCTCTGTAAAAATGTGTCCCTATGTAAAATGGAAATACAACTCTCCTAGTCTTCAAGGACTGTGACAATATATATAAAACACAGTTTTAAAATTAAATAATATTAATTGCAAAAGAGAAATGGCTCAGCCCTGAAAGAGATTTGTTCTTGCAGAGGGCCAGAGTTTCATTCCCAGTACCCATATGGGGGTGGCTCACAATCACCTGTAACTCAAGCCCTCTCCTGGCCTCTACAGGCACTCATATTGCGCCCTCCCACACATAAATAAAAATAAACCCTTTTAAAGGGGGGTGAGAGTTGGTCAGGTAGCTCAGTGGTTAAGAGTAGTTACTGTTCTTGCAAACCAGAGTTCAGTTCCCAGTACCCATGATGGACAGCTCACAATTGCCTGTAACTCCAGCTCCATGGGAATCTAACACTCTCTTCTGGACCTTGAAAGTACTATATAGGCATGTGCTTCTGGAAGAGCAGATGATTAAAGTTCATTGATTAATAGAAAACATGGACTTCTGTGTTTCCTTCTTCCCATTTTTTTTTTGTTTGTTTTTTTGGAGGGGGGCGGGACAGGATTTCTCTATGTAGTTTTGGTGCCTGTCCTGGATCTCGCTTTGTGGACCAGGCTGGCCTCGAACTCATAGAGATCTGCCTGGCTCTGCCTCCCGAGTGCTGGGATTAAAGGCATGCGCCACAGCCGCCCAGCTCTTACCATTTTTCTTATGTTTCCCCAATGTTATTTAGTGAGCATGTACAATAAAGCAAACAACAGGCATTTAAAATGCAAGTGCTAGCGATCATCTGGTGTGACGCATTATTTCCTGAAGACATGACAGGTGTTTATAGTTAGAAGTGGTAGAGTTTGAAATAAGTCGCAATGGCCAGCTGAAATATTCGTTAACATTAAGTTACTTCTCTAAGGGCTGGAAGTTCTGATTTGTATAATTATACTGAAGTAATTTGGTAAAGTTCTCACTCATCTGGTTTAATGCTCTTAGTAGTAGAATCATTAGAGGTTCTTAGGATTGGTGTGGATTGTTTTCACACTGGTTAATTTTCCTTAGCTGCAAATATTTAAGCTAGTGTTGCTAGGCATTGTGGTTTGAATGAGAAGTCTTCCATAGGCTCATTTGTTTGAATACTTGGTCCCCAGTTGGTGGAACAGTTTGGGAAGGATTAGGTGGTGTGGCCTTATTGGAGGGGGTGTGTCAATAAGGGCAGATTTGGAGGGTTCTTTGCCTTCTGCTTGTGGATCAAGATATAAGCTCTCAGCTACTGCCTCAGGGCCATGCTTGCTGCCTGCTCCCTGCTCCCCGATGCCATGCTCCCTGCCATGATAGTCATGGACTCACCCTCCAGGCATGTGAAAATTGGAAAAGTAAAGCTTAGAACTAGCAGTGGTGGTGCACAGTGGTGGGGGTGGGGAATACACCTTAAATTCAAGCCCAGCTAGGGCTGCTTGTCCAGTCACATCTCAAAACCAAAACTGTACCAGGGAGATAGCTCCAAGGGCAAACCACTACCACACAAGCTTGAGAAGCAGAATTTATATCCTCAGAGCTCACTGAAATATTAGGTGGGTATTATAACCCACCAGTAATCCCACACATGGGAGGAAGGTGGAGACTGGAGATCCTGGGAACTTGCTAGATTAGCTGAATCAGAAAGCTCTAGGTTCTGTTAAGATACCCGGTCTCAAGCCTAGATCAGTTTAGGGCTCTTGACACTCCTGCAGAGGACCTGTTGGCAACACAAATGTCAGATGGCTTGGGACCATCTATCATTCTAACTCTAGGAGATCGGGTGCTCTCTACTGGCCTCTGTAAGCACTGTAGGCAGTCTTAAGCACAAACCAGCACATAGGTATACACATACACAAAATTAAAGCTAAATAAGTATTTTTTTAAAAAAAAAAGAGAGACCCTGCCTCACTATATGAGGCAGAATGCAAACAAGGAAGACACCACTTGTTCACCTTTGGCTACCACACACATTTAGATGCACACATGCAACTGTACAAGCATGTATGCACACGTACGTGCATACACACGAACACTCTCTTTCAAAGAGACACAAATGCTACAAAACAAAACAACCTAGGGGCTAGAGAGGTGACTTAGTGGTTAAGAGCATTTGTTATTGTTGCAGGAGACCATCATTCAATGCCCAACATCTACATGGGGAGACTCAAAAGACTAAAAAAACTCCAGCTCCAAGGGGTCTGGTGCCCTCTTCTGGCTACCATGGGTACTTGCACAAACATGGTGCACATACACAGAAGCAGGCATGCAGATACAAAAATAAAATAAATAAACCCTCCTTAAAACCCTTAGTGATATTAATAAAATGAGCAACCTAGTAAACTAAGGAAAGGTAAAAGGCTGCTTCTCACTATCTGTCCTTAAAAGCACTCTTTCCCATTTTATATGTACATGGCTGTTTCCAAAACAAGCATCATACTGTTTTTCCACAAATAATGAAAAATTACTCTGCGTCGTTCTAAGGGATATTTAGTGTAAATTAACCAGCTGACCTTCAGTGTGTCTCTGTTTGCATCAGGTAGAAGGATGACAAGGAGGTTCAAAGCCTGCAACTGTTGCTTTTTGGTTGGAAGATCTGTAGATAAATGAGAGAAATCTGAATATTTTAGGGAACACTTTGCTTTCTTTTCCCATTTTTAAAGAAAAAAAAAGTAATTTGGTGTAAACATTACAGTGAAATGTAAGACATGGTGACTGGGCAGCCAGCCTCACAGAGGGGATTGGAGATCAGGAGAAGCAGCTGCTCAGAGCACCCTTGATCCTAGGATGCGAATTTCCAGCTGGGACCACATGACGAGTGGCAGTATGTCTGCAGACACACAACAGTGATTTGAAAATCATTCTAACTTCCACATGGTTATTCTCCTCCAATGGAGACATGGAGGAGACTGGACTGTCCAGGATATGCCACCAAGGGTAGGGTGCTTCCTTAACACTGAAGTTTGTCTCTTTTAATGTCAAGGGAACAAAATGCAAGAGGAGAGCCCTGACAGGCATAGAAAAAAATGGAGCTAGGAATATAACAGGTGTCCAATAAATGCTTATGGCATGGATAAGGAACCAATCAGCAAGTGAAGCTTCCAAGAGGTATTTATTATTATTATTATTATTATTATTATTATCATCATCATCATCATCATCATCATCATCATCATCGGCATCTAATATTCCCAGAGATTTAGAGCACTGCTTTGCCAACCAGCAACAAATTTGATCCATATCCAGTATTCAAAATAATGCAACTTAATCATTACAAATATTTTAAACAAAAGATGCTTTTTTTGTTGTTTAGAGGAGATACTTTAAATAGTGGTTCTTGTCATCTTTATGGATTTTGAAAGAAAAAAATGTTATGACACAAGATAACTTAGGCATTCACCCCAAAATTGCACACCTAAAGAATAGTACACAACCATGCAAAAATGGATGATACCTCTCTGTCATTATTAATAATGCACTCATTCATTCATAAGTGTTTCAATTAGGAAAAAGAAGATACGATTACTTGAACATCATTACAGTACTGTTTCCTTTCGTGACGGCCCCTAGGAGTAAATGGAACAATCGTAGCAGTATATAAACTTTGTAAGATCTCTGTGTTCCCTGGAAAGGAATCAAGAGTAATTACTTACTTACCTTAATTTGGAGTTTTCCAGAACCACAAAAAATGGCAACAAATCAGAATCCTGTGGCCCTCTACCAAGGAGGCAGCAAAGCACTAGGGATTCATTTCCCTCCACAATTCCAGGATTTAAGTTTTTAGGAAATGGTCATAGATGCTATGACACCTCCTTGTGCTCTTGTAATTGGTAATTCACAGCTTCTCCAGTGCATGCCACTTTCAAAACTTGGCAAGAAAACCGCATCAGAGATCTATGTGACTCACACAATTAAGGGAGAAACTTGAAGTTTCCAGGCTTTAACTCTAGATGTATTGTGTCCTCAAAGGCCATGCACCTAATCTGCACCTGAAGAGAACATTCTGGTATGCTTATTTATGGAAAGAAAGTGGCGTGTGGCATTTGAGCAACCCTTGCCATCCGTGAAACAACACATCTACCCAAAGACATCTGGTCATGTGCCCTATGATGCCAATGGTCACTGAGCCACTAAGTGTGAGTGGCACCCACTCCCAGGCTAATTGCAGATGGAAACCACTTACTCTGGACAGCCTGGAAGGCTTTGAGGTACTCCACACTCAGCAGTGGCTGGGGCAGCTCTCTGAGAAAGAGCTTCAGCAGGCTGGCTGCGTCATGCTGTTTGACACTTTCCCAGTTAAAAGTCCCTTCATAAAACTTCGCTTCTAGTTCTTGGCAAAGATTCTGAATGGCGCAAGGGGAGAATGGAATTAGCAGGAAGCACATTTGTTTCCCGATTGAGAGTATGATATGTTTTCTACCTTACAAGAATTGTCATCTGTAAAGTGTCAGCGTAGTAAAAGTCAACATTTCTCTGTTTCTCAGAAAAATGCCATCCCCAACCTTGACTGTCCTTTACGTGGAGAAATTACACCCAAGGTTAAGAAAAAAGTTTAAACATTTTCACACACTTTAATTAGCAAAGGTTTAATTAAAAGATCGATTAAAATCACTTTCCATTGGGCATGTCACCTAGACCCTACAATTTGTCATTATATTAAAACAGACCATTTAAAATTAAAGATGATGTTTTTGAGCTGTTTAGAGGTATATTACATAACAAAACACATAAATCCATCCCTGGGCAAGCAAAAGGTTACCTCTGATTTGTTACCTCTGGGAAATGCAAAAACCAATCCTATAGATAAGATGTCCAAATATATATATATATATATAAAGATAGCTACCTTCACTACACAACCATCCTGCTGCTAGCCCGGGTTAACATTTGGAGTCCGTGTAGAATCAAGATACTGAGGTCATTCATTTCAAACACTCCATGAGACGGGCCAACCCAACTACTCCTACGATTCCTACTACTCCTAACTACTACTCAATCAAGTTAGTTTCATAAGTACTATTTTTCTGGATTCATTTTTAATGTAGCATAAGCCCTATTCTGTCAGAAATCCTTCTCGGTTTCTATTACTGGAACCACTTTCCCAAAGGATAGTTTTGGCTTATGTTGCTTTGTTTGATGTCTTTTGCTATGGTGCTGGGGATGGAACCCTATGCCCTGCTGTGTGCTAGGAAAGTGTTCCCCGACTGAGCTACATCTTCTGTTGTTCTTCTGCTCAAAGAGTGAATTGATCACATTTCCCCCCAACAAAACCCTCATCTATTTTTGCCCTGTTTTTTTTAATGGGTGAAATACATGGATGCTACCTCAGAAATTGGGAGTGGAGTAAAAGGGGAGAAAGGGGAGAAAAAGGAGGAGGAAAGGAGAAAAGATGGAGAGAGAAGAAAGGAAGAGAGAGAGAGAGAGAGAGAGAGAGAGAGAGAGAGAGAGAGAGAGTCTAAAGGAGGGGAGGAGGCAAGAAAGAGGAGCACAGAAAATTCAGTAGGACAGGGAGATCAAACTTTGGCTCGCCATCTTTAAATCCTTTACAAGGGACTAGCCGCAGCATGACCTGGCCTATGACAACAGGCTGGGTGGACCAGTTGGCACAGTTGAATCCACTTAACTGGCTGTTGAAAGTACACTAGCTGTTCCTTCTATCAACACTGTGGCTCTTGTCAAGGGCCCTAACCTGCTCCCCACCTGGAGTGCTATGCTCCTGTTCCCTTTAAAACCAAAACGCAATTGCTGTTACTCATCCTGCCTACATCTTCCACCCAGCTCCCTACTACCTTTCTGAGTCATGATGTTCTCATTATCATAGGATTATAATAGGTGATGTGGGGATTTGGGGAAAAAAAACTTATAGAAAAAGACAGAAGGGGTTTGTAGAGAAACTATAAACTGGATGCTTAGAGGCTTTATTGTTTTATTCTATCTGCTTTGCTAACAAGAATAAGGGGCGGGAGGCTAAGTTGGCCTTTAAAATGCACAAGCATAATTAAACAATAAAATTGTACATTAACGGAACTAAAGGGTTTCGATTACCTTGATTCTCATGGCAGCTCCCGGTATTCGTAGGAGGCCTTCCGTTTCCAGACCACCTTCTTCAATTCGAGAAACGAGCTGTGGGTGAACCAACAAACATTCCGATCGTGGTATTTGTAACAGGCACAGTTTAACATTTGCCCCACCGTATCAGTAAGTGAACGTTGATTCGGATGGCATGCAGGCTGCATTGGATGAGGTTTTGAGTGCTACTCAACCAACAGCTTCAAAACTATATGCACGAAAACCTGAGTTATAGGTTTGAAAAAGTTCGTCTTATTCTCCTTTGTAAAAGAAATGTATATTTCACACAACAGCTGCGGCTCTCCACAGGATCAGGGAAAAGATGTTCACTGTGTAAAAGCAACTCAGAACATCATTCTGCTTCTCCAGCAGCATGCATTGTGCAATCAAAGAAATGTCATGCAATTCCAGTATTTGCACATTTATATACTATGTCTAGTCTGTTCCAAGAAACAATATTTTTATATGAAAGAAACGGTTGCTAATATTCATTTTAAGCTACTGGTGGTAAGTTTAAAGAAGAATGCTTTCAAATAAGGCTTCTAAAGACCAACACTCAATGAATGGGTACATATCTATTTCAACGACTCCACTAAAATAACCTAAAGTGAAAAATGTGGCAGCCATGGGGCTGGAGTCATGACTCAGTGGTTAAGAGCATAAACTGCTCTCAGAGAGGACCCAAATTAGGATCTCAGCAACTATGCAGGTGGCTCACAGCTGCCTGGAACTCCAAGTGGTCTTTGTGGTCCCCTGTAGTCACATGCACATACCCACACACAAATACACATACCTTTTTAAAAATGAGTAAATAACTATTAAAAAACATATCACAAAAATCAGGCAAGTAGAAAATATTACAGAGGCAAACTGTTAAAAGCTGTGAAGACAGGAAGAGTGGTCTGCTCCTTGACAGGGAGCTTCCAGTTGGAAAGCCTGGGTCACACATTCCTTGAGTAGTATGTGGAGCATACAGAGGGCAGAGTAACCTCTGAGATGTTTAGAGAAATCACTTTCTAGCTCCTCCTTATAAACACAAGGCACTAACTAGCACTAGGTGCTTCTTTTCTGCAGCCCACCCCCCTTTACTCAAAAGTCTTCCACTTTATGAAACCCAGATATGGTCTTCCTGCATCTCCAATCTTAGTTTAATGTTCTCTGCACACCTTGAGGCATAAAATCCTCCAGGCTGCAAAAGAATGTTGTTTTCTTCAGGGAATCCCCTGTTAATGATTAATCAGGCTTCATAGAACACAGAGAGCTTATTGCTTTCCCCTTGCATATAAAAGTGTCTGTTGTGAGAAAGCCTTCTCAGGGAGGTTTGTGGACCTCTGTCTATATGTTCCAAAATCAGATGTACCATAGCATGTGGATCCTAGAAGTGATGGTGATTTTTCCTTAATGACCTTATCTGACCTATCCTGTGAATCGATTTTGACCAGGAAATTCACTGATATAGAGGGATTCTGAGAAAATGCCAATAATAGCATCAAATTCTACGAATACATTACATTATTGGCTGAAGCATCCATCCCTGACCAAAGATGTACATCTATTTTTAAAATTCAAAATTTTCTTAGACCACATCTTTCAGTTACCACTGTAGAAAAACTCGGAGCAAAAAGAATTAGGAATTATTTGAGATTAGAAGGATGTTATTCAATCAAGTATTTCATGCCAAATTTTAAAATATTCCATGTACGGCCAATTTTCATTTGATTTCCCCTTATAAAATATTTGCATGTCTTATTAAAGCATCCATTTGAATGCAGGCTGCTGAAGTCAATTAGATTTTAGCAGTCTACACTTTTCACTTTCATTAAGTACAGAAGAAAATCCTGGCTTCTAAACAGCTGAATGGGATTCATTTCTGAATTCTATATTTGAATCTTTCTCATGTTCTCTAATGTTGGATCCCAACATCAAGAGTTATATATGTGCTGTCTGAAACAATACCATGTGCTAGCTCCTATTTCTCACTTGGAAAATAACATATTTTAGCTACATTATTAATTATCTATATTGCTAGCTTTTATATTAATAGAAAACATTCTAGCTTTCTTTTAATTTTTAAGACCTCAAATAGAGAAAAATTAACTATACTTCATCATGCTGCTTGAGGAAACTTAGGTATTCTATGCTTTATCAGTGATCCATAATATTTCTCAAAGTATAAATCGTGTGTGTGTGTGTGTGTGTGTGTGTGTGTGCGTGTATGTACTTGTATGTGCATACATGCATGTATGTGTACGTGCATGTGCATGTATGTGTGTGTGTTTATAGTGAAAACTAAAGTGAAAATGAAATCAGACCCTTCGGCACAACACTGATTTGAATGATTATCTTGACAAAAAGACATTGGTTTCACAAATTTGAGCAAAAAATGCACTTTTTCCGCCGGGCATTGGTGGCGCACGCTTTTAATCCCAGCACTCGGGAGGCAGAGGCAGGCAGATCTCTGTGAGTTCGAGGCCAGCCTGGGCTACCAAGTGAGTTCCAGGAAAGGCGCAAAGCTACACAGAGAAACCCTGTCTCGAAAAAACCAAAAAAAAAAAAAAAAAAAATGCACTTTTTCCATAAAGTAAAATGAGTATTCTTCTTTACCCAACCCCTTCTAAAAACATGGTTGAACAACATGCCTTGGGGGCAGGGAGCAGGGAGAGCAAGAAAAGTAAAAAATGAAGTTAACTGATATGCGATAACCTTTGGTTAGTACCGGACACTTTCCCTTCACATTAAAGATGAACCCTCTAGAGTCTGGGAGTGAATATTTCTGCAAATTGAGTGTTCTCTTTTTCCCCCTTTCTACAAAATTGAAGGACAGACAATAGGGCTGTGAGCTGGTGATCAAATGATGCTTCTTCCAACATGGTTTATTTCTTACAACGCAAAGCAGACGCAAACTGGTGAGTGCTTCTGACCTGTCATTAAAAAAGGCCTTTTTTTAAATAGGAACAAAACTGAAATACAAATTCAAGAGAGTAGGCTGCAAGAGTCTCTGGTATGTTCAAGAGAACAAAACTGAAAAATAACTAATTAAATAAATGGAATCAAAATTTTGGGAAAACTGAAAAAAAGTTTTTTTCTTAAGAGAGCACAAGTAGTCAGTATTCAACAGACCGAGGAACTTCCATTCAGCCACCTTATATGAAGCTAAACTCAACAGACTTCCCCATGGGATGATAAACTGTGTGTGGCAACCGGGTTAGTGTTGAGTACCCAATGGGCCAGTCAAACACTAGTCTAGATGCTGCAGTGATGGTGTCTTTTTAGAAGTGACCGAGTGTTGAATTGCAGAGTTTAAGCCATGCAAGTCACCATCTGCAATATGGTGAGCCCCATCCCATCAGGAGAAGATGCAAAAGCAAAGCCCAAGGTTTGCACAGAAACTGTTCTTCCTCAAGACTTCAGTATCAACTCTTTCCCAAGTTGCTCTCCTGGCGTCTTGTGCCACATATATCAGACTTGCTGGATCCCATTAACTGCATGAACAAAATAATTAAAAAGAACCCTTTCCACATAGATAGATATAGATATAGGTGTAGACAGATATAGAGATATATAGTTAGAGACAGATACATAGATATAGATTCTATTGATTCTGAAGGAGCTTGACCTAAGGAAGACACTGCAAAGATACTGCTTTACAATGCATCTTTGTATAGTAACTCCATCCTTTCAACACAAGAAAAAAATTGGAATGCATAGTCTCTATTTGCTTTATCTTAATCAGAATAACTGTTATTGACAATTAATATAGACACAGGTCCAACAGATAGTGTCAGAACAACTCTACAGAATATTCATCAAGAGACATGTTAGATACAAGTTTGGAGGCAATGATAGGAAAGAGGAGGGAGGCCCCCACAGCAAGTGGCTAACAAGGGTAGTAACTGATTTGGAACAGCACAGTGAGTACCAAATAGACTGAGCCTTAGGACCGGCTGAGTCAGTCAACTGAAAAATGATCTCTACTGTCCTGAGAAATTATGGAAACTGATACGCTGAGGCTGTTGCAAAGGATCTATTGGGTAGTCCATGGCTGTTCGGCCTGTCTTCTTTATTGTGTTTTCTTAGGCTTTATCAAATGTAATCTATTCTTCTGCACAACGATGGCTCAGAGGTTGAGCTGAAATTTTTTTTATTCCTACACATAATCCCCTTATGAATAATTGAGTGTTGACTACACAAGCAACTTGATAGTTTAGCAATCATTTTCTAATTCTACTTTATGGTTTCTTTGCCTACTCTGGACGTAGGCACTGGTAAATTAAGTTGGACATCCTCACTGCAAATAGGAAAGCTTGAGAAATACATACATGCATGAAATATTCATGAGGATTCAATTCCCTAGGAATTTATACACAGTTCCCACTCCTATGTATTATAGAACTGAAATCTCAATTACACAAAAGCAGCTAATATAAGACAGGAAAATGATGCCAGGTAATCACAGATACAGTAATATCACAGAAAGTATCACCATGAGATAAAAATTATGAGCCCTTGAAACAAATTTGCTTCCTGAATAGAAAATCAAAGTATAAAATAAAACAGCATATCAATTGGCAAACTGTATTATAATAGTCTGAGGATAAAACGCCACTATTAGCCTAAGTATGTTCTTGCTACACTGGCCAATTCAGGCCTACTTACTTTTTGAAAGATCAAGGGTATTCGAGTTCCTGGCACTTTCCTTTGATCTTGTTCTAACAACATGGTTAATGGAACACCAAAAAGACCAGAGTCTGCAACAAGAAAACAAAAGCTCTTCACTTCCATCAACCTATAAAATAGGAATAAAAACTAAAAATATGAGATTTCTTACATTGTCATTTATTGATCAGATTATTTATTGAGCACCTACTAAGGGAATGAAACCACAAAGCCATTAGGTAGACACAGGCCAACACAGCCAAAGCATGGCTCTATCTTCCAGAACGATCCAGCAGGGATAGGTATCTGAACAAATGACTGCAATTAGAGAGATCAAACTACTGGATAAGGCAAACACTACCATGAGGACATGTGCACTGTTTGAACAGTTGACGAAGTGCAATCCAATGAAAAGTTCTGACGTATAATCAAACACCACTTATCTCTCCCTTACTGAATGGACGTTGAACACTCCCTGATACAGCTGAATATAAATATTTGCTTTTTGAGAATTACAATCCTGGTCTATAAATGCGTCTTTCAAAAATGTAGTAAATATCTAGTATTCTTACCTTTAACTTCTCTCTCTCTCTCTCTCTCTCTCTCCCTCTTTGTGTGTGTGTGTGTGTGTGTGTGTGTGTGTGTGTGTGTGTGTGTAATGATGGATAATACTTGTACATTTTTTAAACTCATCTCTTATGCCTTAAGTTTGAAATGAACATAACTCCTACCTACAACCTTTTTCCACCTCTCTTCTGTGTTGATGGTTACCACAGAAGCAAGGGCTCTGTCCTTTAGGAATGACACAATGAAGTAAATAACATTCGTCTGTGGACAAGAAGAAGGGATGGGCCTGTGGTTCAAGGACAGATACTGGACACTGAGAAGCCATTTAAAACATAATAAGTTGCCTTTTCATCTGATCATCAAAAAGAGGTGAATTCTCAAGGACTCCAAACACCCAAGATAGAAGTTTCTTGGATAAGAACTACAGGTATTTTTAAAAACTACAAAGAACTTCCTCTGTTACCTTTTAAACAGTGACAGCTTTCATAAGAACCTTTTAATATTTCTCTCTTCACCATATAACAAAACCAAAAATTACAACAACAACAAACATACAACAAGAACAGCACCCAAAACACATCTGTCAGCCCTTTTACACATCTGTCAGCCCTTTTAAAACCTTGGGCATGGAGTACTAGCTATGCAAACGGTATCCCTCCTCCATCACTGGAGAAAGCGTCATGATGGCTTTGGGCAGAAGCATCTGAAATTTTCATTCTTCACAAGGACTTAGGGGAAACCACACACACCATTGAACTCAGAAAGTCACTGCTGCAAGCCTTAAGCTAAAATACTCCAGAGAACTGAACGTAGGAGGAGGTCTTTAGGGTCCACCATGACAGGGACACACGGCAAGGACAGGAAAGGCACACTTCAGTCCTACAGAGAAACTGTCTCTATAACTTAAATCAGGTGCATACTTGTCTTGGCTCATGTTACCATAGCAACTCAATAATCCTCATTCCCAGTGCCTCTTTAGGAGACATGTGTAAGGTTAAACAAGAGGACAGAGATTCCTAAAAGAGAAAGCTTTGTCAGTAGAGAATTACCTGGATTTCCAGACCAAGAAAATAAAAGAAGCAAAGGCTAAAGGTGTCTATTCTTCATCATGTTATCAGAATTAGTTCATTGATGAAATAGGTAAGCAAGCTGCTTGCAAAATTGAAATGACATATGGGAAGTGAATACAATGTACTGTCAACGTCTCACAACAGCATCATTTTCTTTACAGAGAAAGAAATGTTTTTTTCAAATAGCTAAAAATACAAGGTAGGGCTAATAAGAAGACTCATCACGTCAAAGGGCATGCCATCCAAGCCGGAAAGTCAGAGCTTGATCCCTGGAACCCATAGTGGAAGGAGAGCACTGACTCACGAGAGCTGTCCTCTGACCTCCATACACACATTGCAGCATTTGCATGACCACACTCACATGTACATGACACGTACACAATAATAAGTTAAATTTAAGTTTAAAAATAGAATGAAAGTCAACATGGGGACAGATTATTAATCACCCCATATTTCATCATGGAATAGCAAAAGTAATCACTCAAGACCAACCCCTTAAAAGCCATTTTTTAAGATTTGGTTTTGGAAATAGACATGTTTGCCAAAGGTCTCTTTCTCAAACATATAGTTTTCTAAGGAGGAAAACATGAGCATTACAATTCCTTGAATAACAATTCCCTTTAGTGGGAATTAAATTATTTGGCTGTGTATTCTCTGTTTATTGATTTATAAAACATTCAAAGGCAATGTTGAGAATTTGAACTCTAGAGGTACTGGAGTCTCAGTTCATTTGGTTGGTATTCCGTCCCACCACCACCAATACCACCCAAGGGCCAAGACCATTCTTGCTACTTTGGAACCAAATCTAACTTTACCTTTTGTTTTAATTTTCACAGCTTTCTGTTGTTTGAGTTCCACACCCAACACTTCATACAGGGCAGTGAGTTCAATCAGGGCTAGATGGCAAACTTTCTTCATGTCTTGGGGGGCCAAGTCCCCAATCCTTGTAGTACCGGTTTTATCTTTTGGCACTCTGAAACTCTAAAACAATAAAAACAAACAAACAATAGATAAATAAAACAGTAAAGATTATTAGTATCTAACTCCTTTTGTAATGAAAGGAGAAAACATTTCAACTATGGCCAAAAAAAAAAAAAAAAAA
>CABHPH010081664.1:0-11138 GCA_902168325.1 Peromyscus nudipes | reverse complement strand
AGACAATGAGACATGTCTGCTCCTGGCAACACTGGATATACTTCAGAGGAGGATGGGCATCAAAGACACTCCATATGGAGTTTATCTTCACCTTGGCAAAAATAGCCATTTGAGCAAGAAACTGTTCTTGCCTGGACTGCTTGATCGACTGGACATGCAGGACCCATAGAAAGGTGACCACTGAACTTTGCTTGACAAAATGGTCCTTCAGGTTCCTGCTTTGCAGAGGAAACTGCCAGACATTCTACAGGACACAGAAAAAAGTGGCTGAGAGACTCTAGGCCTGTGAGCTGAAAACAGATGCCCCAACTTTACAAGAGAACTTTGAATGACTGTCCAGGCTGTCAGCTGTCTCTTTCTACCCTGCAAGACTCCCGAAAGTTGCTTACATCTTCTCCATTTCTCAGGTAATATTATATCCTTCTGAGGTCTTTGATGTGGTTGAAGACTAGATAGTTATAATTTCCTCAGTTATGATAAAAAATAAGTTAGATGTAAAACCTTAAACTCATAAATATAAGATAGATAGGATATCTTCTTTAATATTGTAACTGTAATTCTTGCTCGATAATTGTTTTTTTATATGTAATTTTACTATGTTAAAGTTAAAACCTTCCTTTTTGAAAAAGAAAAAAAAGGGTAAGTGCTGTGGATATCACTCTGTATCAATAAAGCGCTGATTGGCCGGTAGCCAGACAGGAAGTATAGGCGGGACTAACAGAGAGGAGAATTGAGGGAACAAGAAGGTGGAGGGGAGACTGGCTGGAGCCGTGGCAAGGAGAAGAAAGATGTAAAGTGCCGGTAAGCCACGAGCCACGTGGCAAAGTAGAGATTAATAGAAATGGGCTAAATATAAGAGTAAGAGCTAGACAATGATAGGCCTGAGCTAATGGCCAAGCAGTTTAAATAATGTAAGCATCTGTGTGTTCATTTTATGAATGGGTTCGGTCAGGGAACCAGGGGCTGGCGGGACTTGGGAGCTGGAGAGAAGCTCTCCAGCAACAGTGACTGTGTGAAAACAGGCTTTCTCTCTGTAACCTTATGATCCACAACTTCACTCTTAATTTCTTCTGAGTTTTTTCAGGTTTAACAAGTTTTTCTAAAACTGTCATCCTGGCACTTAAATTGACTCTCTTTTTAAATAGTAAAATGAGTATAAACATGGTAATAAATTGCATAATTCGATCAATATTAATCATCCCATACAGTTGTTCCATTGTCACACTGCCTAAAATTGCAAACAAAGCCCAATTTTCTTCCAATGCACACAGAAAACCCATTTTTTTTTAATGTGGAAAAAATTTCTCTTTTAAATAGTTTCCTTTAAAATATCTGATATGTTAATTGACTTACCAAATCTGCGCAGAACAGTAGAAATCCGAGGGAATTTCAAAACAGCCACCTAGTGTCCAAGGTGAATCAAGAAAGAGAGAGAGAGAGAGAGAGAGAGAGAGAGAGAGAGAGCGCAAGAAAGCGAGCTACTAAAAGCTTAAATCCAGCCACGTGTTGCGGCTTGAGTGGAGTTAAGCCTGGGCTAGGCTTCCTTAAACTCCAATCACGTGCGTTGGCTTTACAGGCAGGGACCCTGTTCGGCAGAGTAGGCCTGAGTTGTTTGTAGCGCCGGCTTTAAAGCTAACCGGCTTTTAAGCTAACCGCTTGGGGCCTGAGGCCAAACCGACCTTGGCCCCGGCTAGAGAGCCGGCCGTCCAGAGCCGACCGCCAAGGCGGGAAACCGGACCAGCCGCGGACCTGCAGCCAAGCCGAGTCAAGCGGTTTCTTATGGATTCTTGTCACGTTGGGCGCCAAATGTAGATGTAACCAACCGCCTTATTGAATAAGAGACACAGAACCAATGTAAAGATGAAAGCCAAAGAGGTCAGAGCTAAGAGCCTTACCGCTTTCCACCAGCTAGCCTCTCCCGCCAAGAGACCTCTCCAAAAAGGGAGTTACTTCCTGTGCGTTTGTCTTATAAAGAGTCCTTGTTCTTCCTTCTCATTGGTTGTAAACCCAACTACGTGACTGCCTCGTCACTGCCTGTCTGTACAGACCTCCAGGTCTTCTATGGTTGGTATTGAGATTAAGGGTGTGTGTCTCCAATGCTGGCTGTATCCTTGAACACACAGAGATCTACCTAGTTCTGCTTACCAAGTGCTGGGATTAAAGGCGTGCACCACCACCGCCCTGGCTTTCGCTGTGGCTTGCTAATAGCTCTGACCCCTAGGCAACTTTATTTATTAACATACAAATAAAATCACATTTCAGTACAAATAGAATACCACTATATATTGGCTCAGCTTTTCTTATAGCACACAGGACCACCACCCTAGCGGTGGTACCACCCCCAGAGAGCTGACCCTTCTCATATCACCAGTCAAGAAAATGCTCCACAGACTTGCACATAGGTCAATCTGATGGAGGCATTTTCTCAGCTGAGGTTCCCTCTTATAAAATGACTCTCACTTGTGTCAAGTTGACATAAAACTGGCCTGCTGGTGACAGTGATGTCAAAAAGCAAAAGCTGGGATCACCAAATTCACATAGACAGACTGATTATGGCGGGGGGGGGGGGGGGGAGGAAATGGAAGTCACAGGTTCACGGGGACAGAGTTCCAGCTTTGAAACGACTTCTGGAGACGGGGTGTGAACCAGTGTGAAGGATTCTAACGCTACTGAGCTATACATTTAAAATGGCCAAAAGGGTAACCTTTGTGTCATGCTTGTTTTACCAAACAATAGCCATCAATACTCATTATTCATAAATGCTAAATTTTCCTTAAAACATCTCCACCTAGGGAAATCAGATGGACTTAGACTCAAGCTTAGTTTTCTGAGAGCTTTTCTATCACATCTCTTCAGTATGTGAAATTTACTATTAATATCCCTGTTGCTTAATCTTGATTGTCAATGGGATTGGATATAGAATCAGCTAAGTGCCACATACTCCTCTTGACCAGTATTTCCAGAAAGGATCATCTGACAGGAGGAAGACCCACCTCTAGAGTAGGCATTTCCTTCCCATGGGGGTCCAGGTATTGGAAGGAGAAAAACTGTTGCTTTGTGGCTGCTCTCCTTTGACCCTGATGTGAATAGAGTGTATCACTTTGTTGCTACAGCAGCTGCTGCTGCCATCCTCCACTTAGAGTAGAACTCAGCTTCTTGGGTCTTCAGCTGTTAAAAACAATGACATCATGAAATTTGAAGACAAATGGCTGAAACTGGGGGAAAAAAATCACCCTGAATGAGGTAACCCAGACCCAGAAAGATAAACATGGTATGTACTTTCTTATAAGTGGATATTAGCTGTAAAGGATAACCAAGCTACAATCCACAGAGGCTAGGTAGCAAGGAGGGCCCAAGGGGTATGCATGGATCTCCTCAGGAATGGGAAATTGAAGAGATTGTGGGCGGACTGGGGAAGGGTAGGGATGGGAACATGAGGGATCAGGTTGGCGGATGTGTGGAAGGGAAGAGTACTGAAGAGATGACTGGAAAGGTGGGGGTGCATTTCAGGGTCAGATAGAAACCTGGTGTAAGGGAAATTCCCAGGAATCTACAAGGATGACCCCAGCTAAGACTCCTAGCAGTAGTAGATATGTAGCCTGAACTGGCCATCTCCTGTGACCAGGCAAGACTTCCAGTGAAGAGATTGGGAGACTAGCCCAGCCACACAAACTTTGACCTACAGTTTGTCCTGTCTATTGGATTTGCTGGGATAAGGGTGGTGCAGAGATTGTGGGAGTGGCTAACCAGTGACTAGACCAGCCTGAGACCTGTGCCATGGGAGTGAACCCACTGTTGACAATGCCTGAAGTGCCAGGACCCAGAAGCTAGATGGCCCAAAGACCTAGGATAGAATCAAACATGATTGGAGAAAAAAAAAAAAAAGCTAACATAATGATATCTAATGATAGTCAGCTATACTCACAGATTGATGACCACCCAAATTGTCATCAGGGAGCCTTCATCCAATAACTGATGGAAACAGATGCAGAGACCCACAGCAAACATTTGACTGAGCTGGGAGAATCCTGCTGAAGAGAGGGAAGAAGGGTTGTAGGAGCCAGAGAGGTCAAAGACATCACCAGAAAACCCACAGAAACAACTAACCTGGATCATAGGAACACACAAAATCTGAACCAACAACTAGGGAGCCTGCATGGGACTGACATAAGCCCTCTACATACATGTAGCAGTTGTGTAGCTTGATTTATTTGTGGTACTCCTAACAATGGGAGCAGGGCTGTCTCTAATGCTTTGGCTGGCTTTTGGGAACCTACTCCTCACACTGGGTTTACTTGCCCAGCCTTAATACAAGGGGAGGTGCTTAGTCTCACTGCAACCTAATATGCCATGCTGTGTTGATACCCATGGGAGGTCCACCCCTTTCTGAACAGAAACAGAGGAAGAGTGGATTTGGGGGGGAGTCAGGGGAGGGAATGGGAGGAAAAGAGGGAGGGGAAACTAAGGTCAGGATGTAAAATAAATTAATTAATTAAACTTAATAAAAAGCAAAAAGCGAAATTGAGAATTAAAAATGAGAATATCTCAGATTTAAATAGGCACAATGCAGGCACCACAGCAAGTGGAGAAAATACAAGGTGTCATCAGTAAACTTGAAAATTGATCAGTAGAAATTAGTTAATCTGAAGAAAAGACAACAAAATAGTTTTAAAATGGGTGAACAGGCACAGGAACTGGAGGAGGGCATCTCATCATCATTTTACTCAGAGAGTAAAAAGAGGAGGACATTGAACAGACAAAACATTTAAAAACAGAGTGAGTAAACACATCTCAAAACTGATGAAAGATACACAAATTCACAAATGTAAGCTTAGCAAACTCCAAGCAAGATAAACTTAAAGGAAATCATGCTTATACATATCAAAACCAACCTATGGAAAACTAAGAAAAAAATCATGCTCAAGCTTTGTAAGGATACAACTGTAACCTCAGCACTTGGGAGGCTGAGGCAGGAGGATGGCAAGGTACCAACCAGCCTGGGTGACATAGATTCTGGCTGGAACAGAGAGATCTTAGAAGAAGAAGGAACCGTAGGAAAGACTGCAGCAAGAAGATGCATTTGTCCAGGGAGTAACAACCCAAAATTAGACAGTGGAGTACACGGAGGAGTCATCTAAACTCAAACTAGGAATTTGAAAAAGTGCTGAAAGGAAAGAAAGGTTGACTCCAAATTCTGCACATAGTGGAAATACTGTCTGGTATGGTGTATGTGGTGTGGAGCCCCCAGATGAAGGAAGACAAACTGTAGATGAATGGTCTTGTTAAATAAGAAACACAGAGTCAATGCAGAGATGAAAGCCCAAGAGGTCAGAGCTATAAAACTTACCCTTCACTGCTGCTGTTGTCCTCTTCAGCAAGAGACCTACTTCCTGTCTGTTTGTCTTTATAGACTTTCTATTCTGCCTTCTCGTTGGTTGTAAACCCAACCACATGACCTCCTCGTCACTGCCTGTCTGTACAGACCTCCAGGTCTTCTATGGTTGGTATTGAGATTAAAGGCGTGTGTCTCCATGCTGGCTGTATCCTTGAACACACAGAGATCCACCTAGCTCTGCCTCCCAAGAGCTGGGATTAAAGGCATGCACCACCACTGCTCAGTTTCTGCTATAGCTTGCTATTAGCTCTGACCCCCAGGCAACTTTATTTATTAACATACAAATAAAATCACATTTCAGTACAATTAAAATATCACCATAACAAACAGAAACCACTGCCAGTGTGCTGGAGGCAGGCTAGACATCTAATGGTTGACACAATGGTAGAGCTACTTTCCAGTAGGTCCCAGCCCAGGATGATGATGATGCCTCACCAGAACCAAGTGATATCCTCATGGCCTCTGACATGATTGCTAGCTATCCTTTATATTATAATGACATGTCAATGGTGTTGGCTGTTCCCATCATGCACCTGAATGCTGATTATTGCTTCGCTCTTTGGCTCACGCTCAGTGCTAGCTTTCTTATACAGCCAAGGTTCACCTGCCTAAGGATAGTATCACCCACAGTGGGCTAAGCCCTCCCACATCAATCATCAAACATGACAGTCTGCCAAAGACTATATAGATTCAGGCCATTCTGATCAAGGCCATTTTTCAATTGAGGTTCCTTCTTCCCAGGTAACTCTAGATTATATCAGGTTAATAATAAAGTATCTAGGAATAAACCTTACAAAGGGAATAAAAGACTTCTACAACAGAATCTTTAAGATGTTGAGAAAAGAAATCAAGGAAGATACTAGAGCATAGAAGGACCTTCCATGCTCCTGGATTGGCAGAATTAATATTATGAAAATAGCTACATTAGCAAAAGTAACCTACGATGAAGGTACCATCAAAATTCCCATGTCTGTCTTCTCAGAACTAGAAAAAAGAATGCAAGGATGTATATGGAAACACACAGGACAATGAATAGCCAAAGTGATCCTAAGTATAAAGAACACTGCTGTGTTAGCCCATTATGTAACCTCAAGTTATACTACAGCATTTTGGCAACAAAGACAGCCTGGTGCTAATCTAAAAACAGACATATGCACCAACAGAACTGAATAGAGGACCCAGAAATAACAGGCTACAGCTATGGCCACCAGATGATTTTTTACAGGGTGTGAGAAACACACACTGGAAGTAGAAGGTAAGTCCCTAATGTTGAAGATATCATGCAGTTCAGAAACACAGCCAAAGGCTCCTGAGCTGACCTGAATGTCCCCTCCCTGAGTACTAGTGTAGTCCACACCTCTCATCAAGGAAACTTCTCTTTGCCACAGATGGCGACCACTACAGAAAACCACAACTAATCAATAAACAGAATTATGGAGCCCAGTCCCAATGGATCCATCCATACAACACCACCATACCTAAATTAGGGGACATTGAGGAACAAGGGGCAGAAAGTTTGTAAGAGCCAGAGGATCAGGGACTTTGCTGTGAGACTGTGTCTCCTAGTAACATGAGAAGCTATAACTGTAAAGTGTCACTAACATGACCACCCAATTGTAAGCTGAACAGGGAAGGCATTAGTGAACACGTCAAACTGTACAGGGAGAAGCCTACAAGGCCCCAACCCTACACAAAGAACAGGCAACTATGTCGTTGTTGTTTGTTTTTTTGTTTTTTGTTTTGGTTTGGTTTTTTGGTTTTTTGGTGGGGGAGCAGGGAAAGGTAGCTGTCTGATCTCTGGGACTCCGATGGGTAGGGACTAGGGGCTAGAGACTTGATCTGCCGTTCCCGAGATAGGGGCTTACCTGTTCCCGGTTGGTGTAGTGTAGTCTTATGATTCTGGTGATCTGGTTTGGTGGCTGGGCGGCGCCTTCTTTTGTGTTCTCAGGTCACGTTTTGCTCATTCATCAACTCCTCAGCTGATCTTGTTTCCTCAAACTGCAGACTGTAGGATTCTGAATCCTCTCCCGGATGGATCTCAGCTGAGCAGGTTGTTCAGTAGGGTAATCTCACCAACACCTCCAAGTTGTTGGGTTTCGCAGGATCGGCAGCTGGGCCCTGGGTGGCCTCAGACAGAGTGTTCGGATCTGTTCTGGTTGTGTCCCACGGAGATGGCTCCTTCCCCGGGTGCTGGGGTTAAAGGCGTCCTTGTTCCAAGCTCTCAATCTCCTTGTTTTCACTGACTCCTCAGTGGGTAACAGCTCAGTTTCTGGTCTTTATTACGACCACGTCTCTGCCGCCGCTCTGCCTCTGCCGCTGCTCTGAACAGGCAACTATGTAAAGCTAGCGTGGGGAAAGTGGCCCTCCTCAGGAAAAACACACCAATTGGCTGTCCAGTGCCAAACAGTCAGTCTTGAAAACAGGCATACAAATAACATTATATGGACTCAACCGCTTATATTTAGGAATATATATGTCTATATAAATACAAAAATGCATACAACAATAACTGATGAAAAAAGAGGCCATGAATTTGGAGGAGAACAGGGAGGGGTATATGAGAGGATTTGGAGAGAGGAAATAGAAGGAGGAAATGTAGTACTTAAAATATAATCTCAAAAATAAACAAAAACAATAGCCAGGCATAATGGTGCACACCTTTAATCCCAGCACTTGGGATGCAGAGCAAGTGGATCTCTGTGTTTTAGGGCAGCCAGAGCTACATAATGAGGCCTTGTCTTGAAAACAAAAACAACAAAAACAAATTCAAAAATGATTAAATAATAACTACATGACAATGAACTATACAAATAAAAATCAGTGCTATGAGAACCATTTATATAGCATTTACATTGTGTTAGTTATTACAATGGATCTGCAGCTTTAAAGTATAGTGGAAGATATGCCTACATTTTGGGAAATGCTATGCCACTCTATATAAAGGGCTTGAGTATCTTCGGATTTCAGTTTTTGCAAGGGATCCTGGAGCCAATCCCCTGAGTACTATATTGAAACACTGTTCCTTGGGGAAACACAGGGCAGTTTCCTTTGAGCCTTTGCTTACATTTACATTTACATTTACATTTACATAGACTTTAAGGTGAACATACAGTTCCTGTGAGTCAAATTTTCATGGGCATTTTTAAATAGCCATTAAAACCCATGACTATGGATTTGGGAGATTACATTGTGGTGATATACTGTGTAACCCAATAAAGCTTGCCTGGGGATCAGAGGACAAAGCCAGACACTATATTAAACATAGATGTCAGGCAGTGGTAGCACATGCCTTTAATCCTTGCATTAGGGAGGCAGAGATCTATCTGGATCTCTGTGAGTTCAAGGCCACACCAGGAACAGAGCAGGTGTGGTGGCACACGCCTTTAATCCCAGCACTAGGAAGGAAGGAAGATGACAGGGCATAGAAAGGTATATAAGGCTTGAGTAAACAGGAAGTCTCTCTCTTGAGGCTGAGGGTTTCATAGAGGTAAGAACTTGTGGCTGGTTTGTTCTGTTTTTCTGCTCTTTCAGCTTTCACCCTAATGTCTGGCTCCAGGTTTTCTATTAATAAGACTGTTATGCCCAAATCAACCCCCAGAGAGACCGCCAAAGACCAAGGATGTCCAGAATGCAACAGCAAGGTTTATTGTAGGCAAGCAGTACAAGCCAGCAGGGAACTGGTCCCAAGCGAGGCAGGGAGGACTTGCTCTTTCTTTGTGAGGCTAGCTTTTTAAATGCAAAAACCACGAGTCCCTCTAGGTTGTGGGGGAGTTAGTACGGGTACAATTCTAATTAGCTAAATCTTCCTGGCCCTCCATGTTATCTTATTTTCCATTTGCTTTGTCAGAACTTTTACAGCCCATCTCCGGAGTTGAGACATGCCATCTCTGGTGTTGGGACATCCCATGGTTAATCAGTCACCACCAGATGGCCTGGCTTTGTTCTTTGACCATCTTTGGCATTTGGGGCATTCTATGGTTAATTAGTTGTTACCAGATGGCTCTTCAAACACCCTGACTTTGTACTTTTTGAGTTCCTGGGGCTGGTACCGTCATTTCTGGGAGCTTGAAACTGGCCTGGGTCTATCTATATTAAGATATCTTTGTCTAAGCCTCCTTCTTTGTCTTAGAGAATAGAGTGAGGATCTCACAAGACAGTTTAGCAATTTGTGTTACATTACATGTTGGAATAAATGTCACAAAGTAGAAAAATTAATGAATGCAAAACTGATGAGTAATGAGGAATTACCATGCCTTTATTGAACTACCAAAAAAAGTCTCTTTTATAATTTTAAAACTTCATCTGGTGACCTATAAACAAAAATTTTGAGGTTGGGAGGATCTTATTATGTAGCCGAAGCTAGCCTGGAACTTAATATGTAATACAGCTAGCCTCAAACTCAAAATCCTTGTGCCCTGGCCTCCTGATTGCTGGTATTGCCAGCATGTGCCCCTGTGGGGGAATTTTCAGTTTAGGTCTGTTTAGCACAGGAGGAGGGTAGCCAGGTCACCCTTGCTTATACATGGAGATCCCACCTGCTTTTGCTACCCATGGTGCCTTTTACCATCCTTCTTACCCCTTGAATGAGAGTAAATTACACAACACTGGGCTTAATATATATGATTGTCCTTGGGGCTCTCCTAGGCTGACTACAGTGTACTGATGACTCTCATTTTAATTACACTTTGGGGCGGACTACAGATTAAACTTTGGATAAATGCAAAAAAATATGATTAGAGGTTTAGGGGGAAAAAGCTATTTCTTACACAATAATGACTACCACTTGTGATTTTTTTTCCAGAGAGCAATATCTGAGGGCTATTTCTTTGCTCCAGGAAAGTAGTTGAGGGTAATGACAGTCTAAGTTGGGCTAATACTCATGCAATATACACACACCAAAAAAAAAAAAAAACTCATTAGCGACCGAGCCTTGGGTGAGTAGACCATGCATCTGTGAGGAATTTAGGAAGAAGTAGGCAAATGGAGCAAATGTTTATTTCTAAAATGTCTTTCTTTTCTAAAGTATAAACATTTGGAATAAGAGAGGATCCCAGAAGTGGGCAAAATTCAGCATGTTATTTTTAACATCTTTGAATGAACCAGTGCGGTGATGTGAGACTTGGATGCACAGCCTAACCAGAAAAAAAAAGTAGAGACAACGAGAAAGCAAGTTGATTCTGTAAAGAATGCCTAGTAACTGTATTACTGGAATTTCAGATTCTGGGCTGCTGGCTGCTGTCCTGAAAACCAGGGAGACAGACAGAATCAGAAGGAAACAGATTTATTCCTGGTGGCCTGAGGCAGGACAGGTAGTTACGAAACAGAAGACTGAGAAAGGGAAGCCTCTGGAAGCCTCTTCTCACTCTGCTGGTTCTACTTTCCATCTCACTGACTGACACCCTGGAGCTTCTACATAATGAGCTCCACACCTGGAAAAGGAGCTGTGCTGGCCTTGCCCAGGGCATCTCAAACAAGACTGTTTAACAAGGCTCATGACCTAAGCCTTAGTCCACCCTCACTGTGATCTAGGTGTTGGTAAGGACCCCACTGATCAACATTTTCTCTTTACTAGCACACCCTTCTCAAGCTTCCATCATGCACAGAGCACCTTCAAAACAGTCTCTTCTTCAAGGGCAGAATTCTGTAGATAAGATAAGGATTACAGCAACACACACTGTCTCTGACATCTAAACTCGGTTACAGTTTATTAGCCTCACAGCCCCTGGGGTCACACACAGTTACT
>CABHPH010081661.1:11187-51517 GCA_902168325.1 Peromyscus nudipes | reverse complement strand
TTTTTTTTTTTTGGTTTTTTGAGACAGGGTTTCTCTGTGTTGTTTTGGTGCCTTTCCTGGATCTCACTCTGTAGACCAGGCTGGCCTCGAACTCACAGAGATCCACCTGTCTCTGCCTCCCGAGTGCTAGTATTAAAGGCGTGCGCCACCACCGCCCAGCAGATACAGAAAACTTTAAAGGTGTGGTCATTTTTATGTATCACATGGTTCATGCTCCAGAACATCCTGTCCTCATTCTCTCACACATCTGTCTCTACCAATCCCATAACACACACCAGTAAGTTCATGGGGGATTCCCACACTGGTTACAAAATAAGAAACGTATTGTGTGAATTAGCCAGACAAAAGTTTCCAATAAAAGTGTGTGTACTGCAGGGAACCTTATGATAACCATGACAGTTGGATTCTGATAAGAAGAAAATCCATTCCCAATAGACAGACTGATTTGTAATATACCATACAAATAATAGAATTATGATCAATAACAGTTTGATTAAAAGGTCTGAAACTTGGAAAGACACATTAGAAATGTGGTGGGGATAGTCATAGGTAGTTTATATGTGGCTGTACTTTAAACTTGACTATATTGTAGGAAAAAAAGATGTATTTTTTTTTTTTTTGGTTTTTTGAGACAGGGTTTCTCTGTGTAGCTTTGCGCCTTTCCTGGAGCTCACTTGGTAGCCCAGGCTGGCCTCGAACTCACAGAGATCCGCCTGCCTCTGCCTCCCGAGTGCTGGGATTAAAGGCGTGTGCCACCAACACCCGGCAAAAGATGTATTTTATAAAGAATTCATATCAGGTAGCACTCATTACAGATGGGGTTCAATACTCAATTGCAAAAAACAATCTTCCCTTCTATGGACTGCCATTTATCCTCTTCTCCAGTCATTCTAATATCTAAATGCATCAGTGGAACAACCGTATGGGTGAAATGCAGAAACTGTGCAATGCTATGGACTTTACAGATGACTTTAATGCTGTGCCCACTATAATAATAATATACCTAAAGATGGTCTCCAACATAACATTGTTATTATTACTTTTTGATATTAACAAACGATCTAATGCCAATAGGATTACATTGAATCACTTCCATTACATAGAGGACAATTTTTTTTTTCCTCAGTCAAACAATAAATTACTCAGAATGTAGGCTTGCCTTTCGGGTCTTCCTGTGTTTATCAGAAATATAATCAAAGACTAATAAAATTCTATAGGCACTTACACATTATCTGATTTGATATCATTTCCCAGGAAAGTAGCCATGGCACAGTTAAAAACAAACAAACAAACAAAAAAAAAACATTGAGGCATTGAGGCAATGACAAACAAGTGTTTCATTCTAACCTCTCAAGCTGAAATAATTAGCCTTATAGCACAATGGAATAGATTGCTGAAAACATCTTTCAGGTTTTGAATCCTATTCCATAGACTGTAGAAGGTACACTGAGATATACCCATTTCTATGTTTCTCGTATGAGTGGTTAACACAATTAAGAACAGTGGGAGCTGCCTTTCTTCACTAACCTAACTGGCCTCTCATAAGAGCTGTCTCCTGTTTGCAGTACCTTTACATCTGCCTCTTTGAAGTCTTAAGCATTCAAAAAGTAAGTGCTTCAATCGAGAGGTTAATATTGACTCAATTGAACTGAAGTTAACATATCATTTTATTATTATTTTTAAATTCTTGTTCCTCTTAAATAACACTTCAAATTTACCTGTTGCATTGCCAATTTTATAATCATCAGAAATAAAATCACAGCTGCTGAATGGAAATGGAAAAGAAGAAAACAGAGCACCAGGAAATCATATTCTTCTGTACTGAAATGCACCACATCCTCCTTTTATAGACAAGCCTTAATCCTCAACTTGATTATATTTTTAATAATTGATTTGTATTTTTGTTTATGAGTATTTTGCCTGCATGTCTATAAGTGCATCCCATGCATGCAGAATTCCAGAGTTCAGAATTGGATCCCTGGTACTGGAGTTAGAGATAACAGTTAGCTATCATATAGGTGCTGAGAATCAAACCTTAGTGCTCTACAAAAACTTTTAAAGTTCTTAACCTGCCCCCCCCCCCACCCCCAGGCATCTCAACGATTCCTTGACTATATCTTGATATAAGTCCATCTATGAGTAAATTAAAAAAAGGAAATAAGAAACCATAATCTGATAGAACTGGTTTCTTTATGAGGAGATAAACAGGCTTACATATCGTTCCCTCACATATACATAGATGGAAAGCCATTTAAGACACAGGGAAGAGGCATTTACAATCTAGAAAGAGTGACTTCATCAGAAACCCAGGTTGACATTGTTCTGTCTTGTACATCCAGTACCTAGAATTATGAAAAAAATAGGATATTGTTTAGACTCTCAGTATATAACATTTTACAAGACTGCCTTTTCAGGTTAATACACTACAGACTAAATCCAGCGCCTTAGACCACTCGGCCACGCTACCTCCCGTGAGTGGGGATAATGAGGGGCGAGGGGCGAGGGAAAGAGAACTTGGGGGAGCGGAAGATCCCAACTGGATCAAGTGCAGAGAGGAAACACAGGGAATGTTCATGATAAATGAAGACCGCATGAGAATGAGAAGAGGCAGAGTGCTGGAGAGGCCCACGGAGATCCACGGAGATGCCCCCACAATAGACTGCTGGCAATAGTCGAGAGGTAGCCCGATCTGACCTACCCTGGTGATAGGATGGCCAAACACCTTGATTGTCGTACTAGAAGCCCCATCCAGTGACTGAGAGAACTAGATGCAGATATCCACGGTCAGGCCCCGGGTGGAGCTCCGGGAGTCCAATTGGCGAGAAGGAGGAGGAGGGTTTATGTGAGCTAGAGTTGTTGGGACCAGGGATGGATGGAATACAGGGACAAGTGGCCAAACGAATGGAAACACATGAACTGTGAACCAATGGCTAAGGGGCCCCCAACTGGATCAGGCCCTCTGAATGGGTGAGACAGTTGATTGGCTTGATATGTTTGGGAGGCATCCAGGCAGTTGGACCGGGTCCTGTGCTCTGTGCATGAATTGGCTGTTTGAAACCTGGGGCTTAGTAGAGACCCTTGGCTCAGCCTGGGAGGAGGGGACTAGACCTGCCTGGGCTGAGTCCACCAGGTTGATCTCAATCCTTGGGGGAGTCTTTGCCCTGGAGGAGATGGAAATGGGGGGTGGGCTGGGGGGAGGGGGGCGGGGTGGCAGGAGGGGTAATGGGGTGATCTATGACTGATATGTAAAGTTGAATTATATTGTAAAATAAAATAAAATAAATTATAAAAAAAAATACACTACAGACAAGTTTAACCGTTTTTTACATCAAGCAAGAATGAAAGCTTAGGTCATTATGTTAGATGTGGATTCTGAAGTAGCTGACATGTTGACTGAGAGCAGAAGGAAATGCAGCAGATGCTGAGTAAGGATGCACCACTGTCAGCTGTCATCTACTGTCCTTTTACAACAAACACGTAAAACAGCAGAAACAAAGGAACTGCCTATTTTCCTTCTAGCTCTGTGATATATGTGCTCACTTCCCCTTTATACATTATAAATAGCAGTTAGTGGTGATTATAATCATTTCCTTAGATTGCACCAAGTGGGGATCTGATTTATAGATAAACATAATTGTCATCCAACAATGAATAGAGTGATAGATGCCCTTAGGGACCATCATTCAAGCACAGGTTGTATTAGGTTGTAGCAATTCTCATTCTAATGGAGAGTTTATACAAGTTAAGACCATATAATCTCCTCTCGTTTCATTTTTAACATTAAACATGTAGATGTATGGGTGTTTGAATAGATATTAAATATCCTATAATTCATTGTAAGACATGAAATTCTTACCCTTCAAAACCAACTGTGCTGCTCACTTTATGATACACTCACTGTTTGGACACTTAGTTTGGCTCTAGAAGACTTATTGTTGGTGTGACCTTCTCATTCCTGAATCATAATGACCATGTGCATGCTTAGATTAAACCCTATCAATAGACTCCTGGCTCCAACTCCTTCCAGTCCACATTTAGGTCTTTCAGTGATGTTATAAGGAAAGGGTTTATTTTCCAATAGGAAGGATACTTCTTAAAGAGGTCTGATGGTTTTAATATTTTTATCCACAGGAAAAGTGGCTTGATATATCTAGAAAATAAAGAGAAATTGATATCAGATGAGAAAGAAATTCAAATTAGAAATAAATATTGGCATTATTATACTACTGAAACATAGTTTTATTAGTGTGATTTTACATTTAAAGCTGTCAGATTCTTTTCTGACTATGTAACACAGAAAGGCAACTTTACACATTTAGTATATATTCTGAAAGACAAAAAAAAACTCAACAAAATACCTTGAGTAAATGGTACAAGAGGAGAGTTGTTAATGGGAACATGTGAGATTATTTACAGTGCATGGATAATAGTATTTTTCTAGTGAGTATGTGTTAGGTTTCATCTTCTCCTCAACTATACCTTGGAGCAGTCATGCTCTCATTTTTCATTCAATATGAATAATCCATGCACAGTATGAAGAATTTTCTGGGAAGGAGAAAAATTATGTTGATGTTTCTGTTACAAGAAATCTGGGATCCCACTGGAGTTACCATATGACATTGAGAAAATTGGATCCCTCTTGGGCTTCTTAGTCTCATTAATGTAAGAATTTAAGAACAGATTCAAATGGAAACTTGCTGATAATTTTGTTAGAGTTTAAGAGAAAAACCCTAGGGCAAGCAAGTTGTAAATCTAGGCATCTGTCTAGAGAAGGAGGGAGAGAAAAGAGAAAAGAAACGGCATTGTTGCTTGAGGTAATCCGACTTGCCACATCCTGGAAATGAAGCCACACAATGGATAAGAGCTTTAAACAAAGAATGGAAATTGCCCAAACTGCAGAGAAAACTTATTTAGGATCTTCCAAGCATCAGAAGGAGACAGAAGAAAGAGGAGAAACAATAATAACAATAAAAGGAGAGAGGGTACCTCTTTCTAAGTAGACTCAAAGGTTTGACAAACCCAAGAGAACCTAATGACCACTACTAGGAACTGCAGTGTGGACAGGAATTTGGGGAAGGAAAAGTACATCATCTCATTGAAGACACATCCCTGTGTCTCTTTAGTATGGCTTAGTGTGAACCCACTTTTCTGGGTGATGGTCCGTTGGTCAGTTGATTGAGCTGCCCTACTTATTAACTCATACCGGAAGAGACCATGGAATGTCTCTGCCTGTCAGTAGAGTCCATTCTTTTGACTAGGAACAGCATCTTCTCCTTAATGGGCCTTCAATGCTACCCTAACATTTGAATGCTTATGTCAATGAGGATGCTCCCTATTAATAAAACTATCTTGCCTTAGGAGAAAATGTTATAATCTGTTATACAATCAAATTAAAGTAAAGCAGCTAAAAACTTACCAACCCCAACAGCATCATATACTGGCCTGTTTGTGGTTGGAGAGGAATGCCAGGACTCTTACAAATCTGGAAAGTGGATTCTTGAAGCACTTTACATTTAAATAGTTTTAAAATGTGCCTCTAGTTGTTTTTCAGTTGGAATTAGGCAGGTCTTATGCAGTCATGTTATCTTTAAGAGACTAAATAGTTCAGTTATCTATGACCAGGGAGGCATTTCAGTGCTGAGATACACTGCAGTAACAATAGCATCAACACATGTAATAGTGTCCTGGCTTAATTTGTGACTTTTGCGTCTCCTTAGCCCTAGGTAGCAGGTAAGATAGCCCTTTAACAATATATGAGAAAGAAATTAAAGCAAGAGTTAATGACTAGCTTGCCTGGGGGCTTTGATAATTAGTTAGAGAATTAGGCAGAACAACTCGGTTCCCTGATTAACAGCTCTGTGATCTCTCCACTGGCCCATTCAGTTAAGAGCATGGAGTCTTTTGTCTAGCAGCTATGACATCGCTTATGGTATTCTTACTCACTGTGTGACCTTGGGCAGAATGTTCAGTTACTCTAGGCTGCCAAGTTTTCCAGGAGTAATGAATGAATGAGGTTAACTGCACATTTTCCCTTTAATGAAATTTACCAGGTTGTTTACAAGGTGCTTTCTTTACACTCTTACCACCTATCTTGGACAGCCTACTATAACTCAAGCAAATCTTTAATGATACAAAGTTGCCTATGTATTTCTTCCCCAACATACTTTTCTTCTGGTAGCATGATTTTTTTCATTTATTAGTATATTCTAAAGTGATATTGGAGTATCCATTGTGTGTCATATTCATTAATGCATATAGGAGACAAATAAAGAAATGTAAAGAAATGTCCATTTTGATGTCACAGAATTAATAACTTATTAGGAAAAAAGGTTAAGGTGTATATTGGTATTATCCAAAGGACCAATGGTAACTCTTAGAAGGTACTCTATTAATTTAAAAATACAGGTCTTATTTCTTTTATTCAATAGCGTGATTGATTCAAGTCAGAATGAATTTAAATTTCCCCTGTGTGTAATTACTAAACTACTCAAGTCGTCTGAGTAAGTAAATGATACAGTTGGTTAAATATCAGTTTAACCAAAAATAACTGAGTTTGGCCATACCCTCATATTGAACAGCTTGGACAATCAGAAACCAAAGTTGCCATATTTCTATTAATAATCAGAAAAAAAATAGATAAGTCAATCTCTAGTCTTTGGGTAGGAACTAACATTTTAAACAATCCCGAAGTTCTGGAAAATAATCACCTAGCTCAGAGGCTTTTGGGTAAAGACTAAAGAAAGTTACCCTTCTCTCAACAGTTTTTACAAAAGGGCCTGTCAATAACTTACAGAGGAAATGCTCTTCAGAAGTGCTGTATGATCTTGGAACTTTAAGAAATAGTACAACATCTCCTTAAAATTATAGACTCTCACAATGATCCTGTTGACAATTGTCCACTCTCACTCCTGGAGACTGTACTCTGCCCTACATAATGGTTTCGGTGGTCATTATCAATTTTCACCCCACTGTTTTCAGAACTTCAGGTTACCCCAAATGGGAAAGTATGGCAATAATGCTATCAGGAAAATTTGGGTCACTTCATTGGGGTCTTAGTCTTGTTAATAGAAAAAAAAATAAGAAATACTTTAGAAGAAATCTCAAAGATAATTTTATTAGAACTTTAAAAAATTTATTTAGTTTATGTTTTTGCCATAGGGAAATCATGTCATTTGCAACCCAGTAGCAGAAGAAAGGTAAAAATTCAAAAGAAAGAGATAGAAAAGAAGAAAAAAAAAACCAAACAAACACCAAATACCACACGCTAAAGCAAAAGTTTCCACAGCAAAACAGGAGGACACAAATTTGGAAGTGGTGAAGCAGTAGAGGTGACAGTATATTCCTCGATGGTCTGTCCTGTCCCTTGACTTTAGTAAAGTTGTCTTGTTCCGTTTGAAGAAGAAGAAAAAGGAGCAGGTGGGGGAAGGAAGAGGGAAGTCAGGAAGGACAAAAGAAAAAAAAAAGGAAATACATTTTTCTAAGTCTTAAATTTAGACAACTGGGTAGACCTTAGCATAGCTGCCCCACTTGGCTCCATTAGTGGATGGACAGACATGGGCTTTCTTTCTCGTAGTTTAGGGTGAGTCATTATTTCTGAGGCTTGGCCTCCTAGCCATGGGATTAACATTCTTAGCTTAATTAACTTTTATGTATCAGGTATCTTAGAATGTTAGCTTTCTAAGAGGACCAGAGACTAAAATTAGTTTAGATTTGTTTTGTTTTGTTTTTGTTTGTTTGTTTATTTGTTAGTTTGTTTTGAACTAGGGAAAAGTAGCTTCTCATGAATGGATCTCAGTAGAGACCCGATCAAGGCTATTGTAACTGTGGCCCCACTGAAGAGGTAGATAAATCAAACTCATCTAAATGATGATGTAAAATTGCCCAATGTGTATAACCCATCTTCACCATGACAATCAATTGTTTCAGTTCTAAAGCTATTCACAAGAAGTAGTTAATGGCCGGGCGTTGGTGGCGCACGCCTTTAATCCCAGCACTCGGGAGGCAGAGGCAGGCGGATCTCTGTGAGTTTGAGGCCAGCCTGGGCTACCAAGTGAGCTCCAGGAAAGGCGCAAAGCTACACAGAGAAACCCTGTCTTGAAAAACCAAAAAAAAAAAAAAAAAAAAAAAAAAGAAGTAGTTAATGGAAAGAGGGGAGTTTCAGTATCAACCCTCATGTGCAACTTCTAGGAAGAAGTTTGAAGAAGGCATTCCGGACCTGAGGAAGAAGGATATTTCCTGTTTCTTCTCAGAAAAAGCTTGGGGGAAGGCATTCTGGGCCTAAGAAACAAGGATATTTCCTGTTCGAACTAAAGACAATAATGAAACTATTTACTTTGAGGGGTACCTGACACAAACTGCCTAGCCAATGTATAATGCTAGTCCTCATCAACATGAGTCAGGTTTTTTCACAATGGGCATTTTGGTTGTTGCCCAATCTTCTGTTTCCTGAGGTTACTCCCATTTGCCCTAAAATAAACTCTATTTTTTGCACTTAATTCAGTGTGTAATGCCTGAATTCTTTAAACGGAGATCACAAAGATGAAGGGAAGCAAGAACAGTGCAGTATGAGATTCCAATAATATTAACTGTATAATTTTCAAAAAGGTCGTGACAGCTTTCAAAGATTAAGGAGTTTTATTACATCACAATTTTGTATCTCTTCTTTTAGAAGCTGTAGAAACAATGGTAACTAAGACTTTTCATATAATAGTTATAAAAAAAGAAAAAAATAGAGCAAAAGCTTAAAAATGGTTAACATTTGTTTGCTCATATTTATCATATATTATTAAATATTGAAAATATTGTTTTCTAAAAAATTGTATGCTTCCTTATATCTTATTGAAATTTATTTGTTGATAATGAGATAGTGTTTCATATTCCCTAGGCTGCCTTTGTGCTTACTACCTAGACAAAGACTACCTCGAACTTCTATTCTTCCTGTTTTTTCCTCAGGTGTGCTAGCATTCCAGGTGTTCATCACCACATCTCATTTATGTAGTGTTAGAGATTGAACCCTGGAACTTTTTCTAAATCATTCCCTTAGTGAAACAATAGGTCCATTTTATGTGTCATGGTTTTTTCTTACTATTTCATAGTTCAAATTTATAGGGCAGAATTGAAAGAAATTAATAAAGTATCTGTTTTTTCATTGACTTCCTAAGACATGTCTTAAAATTCAAATGCTTCTAGCACTTCAGGAACTATGACAGACCCAGGAAGCCTGGTGATAGGAAAGTTATCCTAAACAGAATAATTGTCCATATTTCCTCAGCCATCAAACTATTACCTTTCGTTCACTGGCAAAATTAGTGTATTCCCGAGGAATGCAGAATTCCAGGCTGACACGGGTCTACAAAGAGATGACACAATAGACTTTGACTCTGCATCACCCAAGGAATGGATTTAGGTCAGGGTAGTCCTGCTAGATCTGGAACATGAAGGAACCTGACAGGTAGAAAGGACATTTTTTTTTTCTTTTCAAGATGGAAAATTTTTGAGAGTCCATCTTTTTTTGGCCAATATTTGACTACAAAACAAACAGGTGGCAAGAAAAATCTGTACTATAAAATAGAAGAAACAAGAGTCCTAGGTCCTCTTCTCCCAAAGTATCATTTGGCCTGTCTCATACCCATTTTGAATTTGTTCTAGCATTTGTCATAGGCCTTCCTATTAGATGGCTACAGGTATAGTTTGAGCAAACGGTAATTAAATGCATTTCTCATTATCAATTTATTTCCTGCTTAAAATACACTTCTAATTTATAAATAATAAAATGGTAGTCAAAAGGTTTCTCTGATCTTGCCCGGCCCCACGTTCCCATGTTCCTTCTCTCCTGCTTGGCCCCGCGGTCCCTCAGCTGCTTATAAAATAATCATTCAGATGTTTAATATTAATTACCAACTGTATGGTCTATGGCAAGCCTCTTGCTAGCTAGATCTTATATCTTAAATTAAGCCATTTTTAGTAGTCTATGTTTTGCCACATGTTCTGTGGTTTACTGGTCTGCTGGCATGTGTTGTTCCTTGGGTGGCAGGCTGGCATTTCTCCCCAGACTCCACCTTTCTCTTTCCTGCCTCTCTCCTTGAATTTCCCACCAGCATCTACACTGCCTTCCCATAAGCCAAAGAAGCTTATGTATTAACAAACTGGAACAACATATATTCACAGCATACAGAAAGACATCCCCCAGGATAAAATAATCATAAGATTTATTCATACAGATTCTTTGTCAACTTATTACATTTATTTTTACTATATAAATCTGATTTCATCTTGACATATGTAAAATATTGTCCTAAGTATGCCTTTCATGCTAATACTTTATATTGTGATATGTATATTTCCCAAATGATGGGGAAAATGTTATACTTCCTATTCACATGCACATATATGCAATCCATTATACTTTCACATTTATGAACCAGGCCTACATACATTGTAGCATGCAAAAGAAAATTTTATTTATTATTTCCTCTATAATCAATAGGCCACCATGCCATTGTATTTATAAACTATAAGCAGAAATATGTAACTATTCTCATTGCATTAAGTAAATCAAAAGTAATAGACACTCCACCTATTGAAGATACTCAGTGTTCACTCAGTCCTCTTTTAATATTCAAAGTTCTGCATGCAAAGACAAAGAGCAGTTGGATTATTGGCAGTTTGTGTGGCTAAATATAGGATATCAGGCTCTCTCTTATCTCTCTCTTACTTTAGATTATATGAACTCAAACTAGTTCCACAATAAGGAAAATGATTCATCATGTAGAGGATCTATGATTTTGTTAAAAATGTTCAAGGCAAAAGTAGCAATTTTAAATCCAAATAACTCATGTAATTATTGTACATACATATGAATTCATTATTAAACAAATTAATCCTTACCTTGGCTTTGGTCTAAGCTTCTTTTCTTCTTTTCGGTTTGCTCTCAGTCTCATCATTCTTCTCGGTGTTTATCCCCAGATGCACACACTGTAGGAAATAATCACACCATCTGATAATTAGTTCCGCTGTGAATTCATATCCTAGCAGCCTCAACTGAGTCCTTGATCTTGTTTCTCCATAGGGTTGGTTCTAAGATACCCTCCTGTCTTCTCACCACCCTAAATTCTACCTTTCTTAATTGCAACCCAGCTTTATGTTCCTTGAGCCAAAGAGTCAGAAGGTGGAAAGTCCCTCAGTTTACAAATGTCTGATTACAAAACACATGGTCCTCCTGTTGCAAAAGAAAAGCTATTCCCATACTGTCTTCTACCGCTCTAAATAATCCTCCTGTTTAAGGATTTACTTATTCTGGAAAATCTCTAGTTTCTGTTGTTCTTCAGTCTCTTTCATCTATGCTAATCTCTGATTCTGTTCTTATGTCTCCCACCTTAAATAGAGAACAAATTATTTCATTTCTTGAAACACTCACACCTACTCTAGCCATTGTATTCATTTGATAGTCTCTTTAGTTGACATAATGTAGTTGACAATGTACTATCTTCATCTTTGAGAATCTTGGTTAGTTTTAGATAGCCTTCAGCTTTGGTCACATTACAAATTGTCTTTCTGAACTATTTCAAATTGATGGAAGTCTTACCAGTTTTACAATTAAGCAGGATTGTGGTTATATATTGTGTACCCTAATAAACTTGCTTGGGGATCAGAGGACAGAGCCAGCCACTATATTAAACACAGAGGTCAGGCAGTGGCAGGACATGCCTTTAATCCTAGCATTCAGGAGGCAGAGACCCATACAGATCTATGTGAGTTCAAGGCCACACTGGGAACTGAGCCAGGCATGGTGGCACATGTCTTTAATCCCAGCACGTGAAATGTCAAGTCTTTGCTTGGGAAGGACATATGTCTTTAATCTCAGGAAGTAATATGGCAGGAGACCAGAAATGTATATAAGGCGTGAGGAAACAGGAACACACTCTCTTGAGGCTGAAGATTTTATAGAGGTAAGAACGTGGCTGGCTTGTTCTGTTTCTCTAATCTTTCAGCTTTCACCTCAATATCTGGCTCTAGGTTTTTTGTTTTTCTTTTTATTAATAAGACCACTCTTATCTTAGTAGATTTAGCAGCTAAGTTATTTAGTTGATTCAGAAACTAGTGATCTGAGCTGCTCTTCTCCCCATAGGTTTGTGCCAAGCTCTATGAAATCTTTTAATTGTATCTTAGTCATTTGTATAAATACATAGGGATTTTATTTTTTGTTTGTTTGTTTTGTTTTGTTTTCAAGAAACTCTGAAAAATAAAATCAAGGATAAGGGTGTGTAGCTAGAGTTTTCCTGCCTGGCCCACAGTCAGGATAAATCTCTTTCACCTGCCAGTCCCACAGCCACTCAGACCCAACCAAGTAAACACAGAGACTTATATTGCTTACAAACTGTATGGCCATGGCAGGCTTCTTGCTAACTGTCCTTATATCTTAAATTAATCCATTTCTATAAATCTATACCTTGCCACGTGGCTCGTGGCTTACCGGCATCTTTACATGCTGCTTGTCCTGGTGGTAGCTGGCAGAAACTCCTTCCACCTTCCTGCTCTTTTAATTCTCTCTGTTAGTCCCGCCTATACTTCCTGCCTAGCCACTGGCCAATCAGTGTTTTATTAGCAACACATTTGCCATACAGAACATCCCACAGCACTTCCCTTTTTTTTTTTTTCAAAAAGAAAGGTTTTAATCTTAAAGTAAATTACATATAATTTGGGAATTTGGGCGTAGCTTCTCTTACTACTTCCTGCTGGAGGGGGGCACTGTATCTTATGTGGATACAAAGAAAATTTTAGAATTATGGAGTAGTCCGTGAGAGTGTATCGTCTGATCCACTTGCCTTGAAACGGTTCTGGATGTTGGATCATCTGAGCCATGGTGTCATTGGAGACCTTTCAGGTGGTCTTGGCTGGTCATACCTGATGTATCTTAATCTGGAACAAATCCATAGCCTCTGGCTTTCTGTGGAAACAAAATCAGAGCTTCCTTTCCAAAGCAACATATCTTTACATCCAAATTTTGAAGTCAAGGTATCTTTAAAATATACATATTAGTTTAACTCATCAGCTTTTACTATCAAATGTTTTTCTGCAGTTAAAAATCCCAAAGACAACACAATCCAGATTCTCTGTGTAATATCCATCTTTACATGGCTCATTTTTTATACTACCTGTACTGTCTCTTTAAAGACTTCATTTTTCAAAACTATTTCTTTATATAACTGTATATATTCCTTTTTATCTCTCTTTGAAGCCTACGTACATTTTTACACACATTTTAAAGCATTTAAAGTCTTGTTCCATTTGAATCTGTCTTATTGTGAACCTGTTACTTTAAACTGCAGCATTCTAAGACTGAAACGGTTCTGTGGCTGCTGGCTCCGCTTCCCAACATGGCGGTGATGCGTTTACTGTCTTTTTTTTTTTGGTTTTTCGAGATGGGTTTCTCTGTGTAGCATTGCGCCTTTCCAGGGACTCACTTGGTAGTCCAGGCTGGCCTTGAACTCACAAAGATCCGCCTGGCTCTGCCTCCCGAGTCCTGGGATTAAAGGCAAGCGCCACCACTGCCCGGCTCTTTTTTTTTTTTGGTTTCAGATGTTTTTTCAGCTCATTTCCATAAAAATGTAATATAAAAGGCAAGGCCACCATCATCCCTGCCTTCCCCCCCCCCATTAATTGATCGATATGATCTAAGCTCTATGAAATCTTTTAATTGTATCTTAGTCATTTGTATAAATACATAGGGACTTTATTTTTTGTTTGTTTGTTTTGTTTTGTTTTCAAGAAACTCTGAAAAATAAAATCAAGGATAAGGGTGGGTATGAATTGAGAGTGAATTAAGATGTGTGAAAACCTTTGTATCATATCTTAATGTTCTGGAAAGGACCTCCAGTATGGAAAATCACTAATTGACTAATTAGGTAAAAGCAGATCACTCATTGACATCAGTCAATCGCCAACTATCTTGGATCAGTCCGGAACTGTTCTGACACCACAAGCACATTGTTTAGTAACACACCTGACAACAGAGATGGGAAATATTCAAATTTAATTCATGTTTTACACACCAAGAATGAATGTTCATCTATTCAATAGCATAGACCAAGGTGGAGGTTCTGCTTTAACTTAATTTCTCTTTTATAGTGTGGATTCAAAATGGCCCCCTAAAGACACACATGTTGAAAGCTTGTTAATCAGATGATAATGTTGTTTTGAAGTGGTAGAATATTTTGGATTTTGGACAAGTTTGCTGACAAAAGTCTCCTGACTTATTTGCTTGAAGAATATAATGGGACATTCCTCTCTAGTTTCCTCTCTCACCTTTTTAGTTTTCCTCTATCCTGACCACCATGAAGTAAGCAGGTTTGCTCTACCACATATTCCCAAACATCATCTTTTTCTTCCCCAGTGGTTTAAAGTAATGTAGTCAACTAACCATGGGATCAAACCTTTGACACCATGAATCAACACAAACCTTTCCTCCTCTTGTGGGATTATTCCTGAGGAGTTTTAAATAAATTAATACCAGATAGGGTACCAATATAAGAAGGACAGAAAAGAAAAAGATACCACCCAGGGTTAGATTAGTGATAAAATGCATTTATTGGTGTTATTGACAGTAGGTTGGATGGTTCGGGGTGTTAGAAACCACATTTGTAAAATACCCTGTACAATTTCTAGGTAGCTCCAACAAGGAGTCTTTTTCCTCTCAGGAAGTAAGTGTTTAAGGCATACAGAACCTGGAGCAGGAGACTCTTCAGTTTCATAAATCTGTGAATTGGAATTCTATTTATTTATTAGGAGTGTCATAAACCTCTTCTTTCTCAAGGAAGAAATATTTTGATACCTTCTTAAGTTTACTATCTCATGTAATTTAACACAATTTAGACAAATAGAGAGACCATACAGTTCTTTAGTGGAAAATTGGCCCCACTATGTTCTTTCCATTTAGGAAGAACTATTAATTTACCCTCTATGTGGAGATACACAATTGGGGGGGGGATGACAACAAACTGTCTGACTTGAAGGCATAGCTTATGACACAAAATAGGAGCTTACCAAATATTTGCCATGTAGGAAAAATTATTCCAAAACCTTGTACTGGATTAGAGTACCTTTTAACAAAGGATGTTGGACCATAGTCTAGATTCTATATGTACTCTGAAGTAGTGAATTACTTATGATTTTACGTTCTAACTAAGAATACCTAGGTTGGGGAAACACAAAAGAAACAAGAAAAAAAACTCTTTTTGATTTTGTTTTTCTGTTTTCTGTTTTGTCATATCTCAGAAATCCGTGTGACATTTACACCAATTTGAACTTTCAGTGGTAAGAAGCATCCATTGTCAAAGAGTCAAACTTCATCCATGGAACATGTTAGACACTCAGTTAAACAATAATGCCTTCTCTGCCTTTTTCCACTTGTGTCTGGGAGTCAGATGGCAGAAAATGAGTCATAATCTTATGGGAAATTGAGAGTTAGCAGAAAAAAATGAATGGCATCTAGATAGACTATTTGAGCAAATTTTGTTACTCACTTGTGTCCCTTGCATCATGAGTGAAACAGTCCCAGAACTGGTCAAGGAAAGGATTGGTTATTAGTCATCAAATGTCGAGTATCTGGGACCCATCCCCTAGTGAATCAGTGAGGCTGACAGAGGTAAATAAGTTGAAGGTGATGGATATTACCTTGCTTAAATTTCTCTTTAAATATTTGCCCAAGGAAATGAGTACCATCAGAAGCCAGACACTCTGTTCCCTGACCAGCTGATTTGAAACTATGAGTAGAAATATAGTAACATAGCTATGCCTATGCAGTTTTTTAACAGTGAAGATGTCCTGTCAAGAATCTTTGAGCATTGACAACCCTTCAGGGATTGTCTTAATAGTGGAGAAAGACTGCATTTCTATAGTCACCCTTCTCCTGAGAAAACCAACAACTAAGTACTTGTCAAGGTAAGGACATGATCACTCAATCTTGTGAGCCCAATAATGAGCTTTTGTGAATTTGATCCAAGATAACGCAAATATTGACATAGAATCTATGCCTCTCATCCTTTCCTCTACACTGGCATCAATACAAAGAAATTTCCTTAAAATACTCACTGATACACTCTTTAAAGCCTGCTTTGTGGTTAACCCTATCTTTAATACACCCCTCACAGCCAAATGTTTGATGTCATCTGCTACTGTTCCCATCTCTGAAAATTAAAACAAGAAATTAGTTTCTTCTTTTTAATGAACAAATATTCTTCCAATAACCATCTGAAAACTACCATGATCGTGATTCATTGAGGATTCAGATATTCATGAGGAAATGTCATGCCTATCTCAGAATGGAGCAGTGACTTCTGCATGGTTATGAATTCTCATTCCTAACAGACTACATATGATGTATATTTAGCCATCTAGTAAGCATTTATCTGACTGTCAATTGTTCAAAGAATGTGTTCTTTGCCAACATAGGTTTTCTTGGCAAGGGCTTCTGTGAGATAATCACAGAACTATGGTGTTCTTCAGTCTTGCCTGAGATTTCCTGATCACCTTTCTCGTGTCAGTTGAAGAAGGGGAATATTTAATTTGATATTCATTGTATAATCTACATAGCAAACTACATCAGGTTAATTAACTCATACAATATATATTTTTCCATTTGACATTTTTATATTTCAATTGCCCACCTCAATCAAAATGGGCCTAATTTATGCATGTCATATGTTATTTTAAATCAGAACTTTAAAAGCCATACTATTCTTTATCAGTTGCTAACAATTGTGACATTGTCACAATTTCCATTTGTATATCAGATTATTTAAAGCACCATCCCCCAAATCGAAGGATTTTCTTCAAAGATGGTAATTTCAAACCCATAGATATCTGTCCTAAACCAGACACAGGATAATTCAATACTAATATCTAAGGGTCATTTTACAATACATGATAATTTCGTCTCTATATAATTTTACTTGTGAGATTCAGAGTCACTATTCTGTCAGTTATAATTTTGTTTTGGATCAATCTTTCTTGGAAAATACAAATGCCTCAAATTTTTAGTATCATCCTTGTCTTAGGAGATCTTGCTCTTTTTATTTATAAAATAAGACATGGTCCTCTCTATATTACACATAGAGAACTGCCCATTGATAACTGTGCCACTCATAGTGAACTTCCTTCAGTGACAATGCAAATGCACACAGACTATTTATTTCACTGTTTGGTACAAAAATCACATTGAATTTTCCAGAGTTTTCACAGAGACCCACAGATGTCTCTGCCTGACAGCAAGCCTAGCTGTGTGGTGGCCACTGTGTCTCTATGTGCCCCTCCCAACTGACCTAGTTTATAACTCCTTCTGAGCAGACAGGCTATTCTTAGGGAAGCCAGGTGCACTGATTGAGCAGGCTGTGTGCAGACTTCTCTGTCACAGGTTAACTTGTGATTAATATGAAATATTGAGTTATTTCATCAAATTTGCTTCATAGATATTTCATAAAAGGCCCGCTAGGAGTTCTTTTTTTATCCACTCATATCTAGGCCATGTTTCCTTATGAATACAGGATTTCCAAAATGGAGAGTATTATTTGCTGTTCTATATTAAGAATTTATAACATGTTTATGAACATGGAAACATTTAATGACTAGACTGTGGTAGTTAGACATGGATGAGACTCATAGTGATTCTAAAAGGAAAGTGAGATGCATCCGATAGATGCTTCCTTTACAAAGTGCAAGGAAATGTTAAGCTGGTCAGAGAGAGTTTAGAGAAGCTCTTTAGAAAAAAAGCATTTCTGTGAATTACCATAGCATCTCCATTTCAGGAGGGTGAAGCAAATACTAGGTTTGCCTGGGTCAATGGGTCTATGCATATAGGACTTACAAATAAAGCCTTACATTAAGTGGAGCATTATTCCATGGACAATCTGTATCTGTAAACCCATTATAAAGGCAACAAATGTAAATAATATGGTGGTCTTTATTATTTAACAACTCCCCTTTTCTCTCTGTACTTCTTATTGATGATTCCTAGGACAAACCAAGAGGTGAAAACCAGCTTTCCCTTGGTCACTCTCTCTGAAGTCCTCATGTAAAATAGAAAATGCTTACTCTCACATTCCAAACCATTTTCATTTTCTAAAGAAAAAATATCAAAAAATAAACAAAGAAGACAGAGAAATTTAAGAAATCACATTTTAGAAAACAACACACAAAACTCATTGGTTTACCATGCTTTTCATTTATTTTTATTTCATTTAATTTGTTTGAACTGTGATATTGAAAAGTACTAGAAAAAAATATTACTTTCATATTTTTAATACAGTAACAGGCTAAAAGGTAATGAATAGGAAACTCTTACCTTGTATAAGGTGTTTTATTGCTTCTAACAGATTTCACTAACCTTTCACAAAACTGTAAACCATCTAAGAATATGTTCATTTTTCATATTAGGTTCAAAAATTTTCAAGAGTTATTCAAGTTCTTTCATTTAGTAAATGGCAAATCATAGATCAATACTGGGACAGTAGGATTGTATTTATCGAAAACAAAAGTCTCCGTACAATATTTAATCCTTCTCAGGTTATATTAGGAAGACATGGCATATCTTACATTTGTACAATTAGGATATTTAAAAGTACTTTTGTGATTTTAGTTCACATAAATGACAACATATGACTTCAAAAATAATTTTTCAAATATTTACTTATTTTTATTTTGTGTGTATCGTTGTTGTGCCTGTATGTATGTATGTGCACCATGGGTGTGCCTAGGGTCTGCAAACATCAGAAGAGTATGTGGAGTCCCTACAATTGGAGCTACAGAACTGTTAAGGGCTTCCATGTATGTGGAAAACAGTCTCGGATTCTCTAGAAGAGCAGGAAGTATTCTTGAATGCTCAGCCATCTTTCCAGGTCAAACAAACAAACAAACAAAAAAGCCAAGCTTTTATGAGAAATTTTACTCAAATGGAAACTTAAGCAGACAAGCTAGCTTGTTCATGGTTTTTTAAGAATGAGGTATATTGGCAATTAATTCTCATTTCTACTTAAAAATAAACATTCTTTTCTTTGCATCAAATAACCTCTTACATACATTAATTTTTTTCCTAGCTTGGTATGGTGGATAAAGAAATGTAAAAAGCAAGGAAACAAAAGAGGCATTATTATTTATGTGAAATATCTTTTTAAGTGTATAGTTTTTTATGGTCAGTATATATTTTGGTTGTATCTGGAATATAATTTTGTTTTACTTATAGTTTTAAGTTTTCCAAAACATAACTTGCCCACCGTTCAATGTTATCAGACAGTTTAGATTAGTTATGGTGATAATGACTTTTAAAAGAAAATTATAGTTTAAATTACATACTCGCGAAAAAAGATCTTTCAAAAATCGTTAAGTTTTATGGGCTGCTTTAATTATTTTAATCTTGCATTTCAGCACAGAAATCTTTCCCACTGCCAAGTAAAATCTTTAGAAGAAAATGAAATATAATTATCTTTTCATATTATATGAAAATTAATGATATCATCAACACTTATGTAAGTTCCTTCAAGAAGTTAAGCCAGAGCTAGAAATCCATTCAGCCCAGCTTTGAACATGTCATCAGCAATAAATTTTGTCTTTTCACAAATCTACAAGGGTATCTTGGAGCTGTGCTCTGTCTAAAGGAAACTTGTACTCTTGAAGATGGCTATTGTGGAGTTGAAGTCCGAATTACACTGTCCAGAACAGAAATCATTATCTTAGCCACCAGGACACAGAATGTTCTTGGCGATAAGGGTGGGTGGATCAGAGAACTACTCCTCTGGAAGAGGTTTGTTTTCCTTGAGGGCAGCATAGAGTTGTATGTGGAAAAAAAAATGCCATAAGAGGATGTGTGTCATGCCCAGATGGAGTCTCTACATTGCAAAACCCCAGGAGTGATAACAATGTGAAGGGTCTTCTATGGTGTTCCAAGGCAGAGAGTGGAGCCAAAGGATGCACATTTGTGGTGTCTGAGAAGTTCTGCAAATGACGGCTAAGTCCATGGTGTCTGTGACTGGTGTGATGATCCACAGGAGAGATCTGTTAATTACTACAATGTCATGGCACTGCACCATGTGCAACTTAGACAAGATGTGCTGAGCAACAAAGTAAAAAGCACTCTTCCTTGGGACCCAAGTGGTCAGATCAACCTAAAATAAAGAAAAAAAGAAGCCTCTGATGTTCCAGGTGAGTATAGTGCTACCTAGACAGAAGATCCTGCCCACCAACCTTATCCCAGAACATAAGGATGGGAAGGCTGCACATCCGTCATGTCCCAACCACCACCTCCAGCATAATATAGTCTTAGCAGCTGTATCTGGAGGTTGGATGTTGCACTGAAATGACATCTTATAAAAGTCTTCCACAAAGGAAATGAACAAGCAAGCAAACAAAAAACAATGAAGACACACTGCAATGTCTTAATTTGTAACAAAAAACTATTTTAAACCATTGGAAAAAAACTTACATAACTAATATTAAATAAAATATTTTCCCTTACCTTATATTTTGCTTGACATTTTTTGAGATAGGGTTTCTCTGTGTAGCTCTGGCTGTCCTGGACCTTGCTCTGTACACCAGGCTATCCTCGAACTCACAGAGATCTGCCTGGCTCTGCCTCTCAAGTGCTGGGATTAAAGGCATGCACCACCACTGCCCAGTGGACATTTATTTTTAAATAAGAAAATACTGTGAATAAACATATAAGATTGATGAAATAATATGAGTCTACATTATATCTACCTACAATTTTTCCATTTCAGCAAGAATGAATTCAATGTTAATATTTATGTCAATAAGTAACAGTCATATATAATAGATATCTTTATTCAAATAGAAATTAAGTTTCTGTCCAACTGTACCATAATGCCTTTGGATTTTAAAACTATTGTTAATGCTGCTTAACTGGTTTGAATACCTCATGAGCAATGACACTGTTCTGTGTGCTTTCATCAACTTTCTCTAGTTTTTCATCACTATTTCAAATTGGTGCAACTACATCCATTTTCATACTAGTGAAATGAATAAGGCATCCAGGCAGTGGGACCGAGACCTGTCCTCAGTGCATGAGCTAGCTGTTTGGAACCTGGGGCTTATACAGGGACACTTGGCTCAGCCTGGGAGGAGGGGACTGGACCTGCCTGGACTGAATCTACCAGGTTGAACTCAATCCCCAAGGGAGTTTTTGCCCTGGAGGAGATGGGAATGGGGGGTGGGGGGGGTGAGAGGGGGGAGAACAAGGGAATCCGTAGTTAATATGTAAAATTAAATTAAATTATAAAATAAAAAAAGACATCGTCCATGAGATGGTCTTGCACTAAAATATATGACTGAAGATGCAGTTGTTAGTCTTTTTCTGCTGACTAGTGAATCTTTTTCCCCTGGTTTGTGTTTTAGGAGTATATATTATTTTCAGAATTAAGCTATCTTCTACACCCTGTTTAATTTCCCTAGTTATTAGCACATTTCATAATCTTTTTATGCAGGATTGTTAAGAAATAAATGTGGCTTATGTTAAAGGTAAAGCATCTAATGTGTTTCCCCCCCACCCCAGTGGTATTTACTAATAAACAAACAGAAACACATAGTGTCAACAGTAAAGAAAATTAAGGTAACAATAAAAATATATAAGCTAGTTATCATGTGCTTTAAAACTGTAAATGAAAAGGTACTTTGGGCATTTAGTTTAAGCATTGAAGTCTACCTACACATGCCCATATTTTGAAAGGGTAAAAAATTATTCTATTTGCCTTACAGCTAGTTGTTCATTATGTTGATCAGTTTTGGTATGAGATACTGATTTGCTTTAGAAGATACTAAAACTTAAAAGTTTCTAGTCCATTTCATCCAAGGATGGTGTGCTAATTCAAGGCAACCAGAGAAGCCATGGGGCTCAGATTCCAGCAGAGCATCAGTCAATAAGATTCTATATCATCAGAGCAGATTAAATACTCCTTTGTTTTTGCTGTTCTTAATATTTTTATTCTGACTTGTTCTTTACTTTCATTTGTGTCTAATTGTAAGGGTTTTGTTTTGTTTTGTTTTGTTTAAGTTTTGTTTGCAGAGCACTGGTAGAGTCTATTTTGTTAGACATCCCTTTTAGTGTTTATTAGCTCTTTCCACTCATGCCTCCCAGCTGTATTCACTCATCTTAGTTCTTATATTTAACTTACTCTACTTCATATTTTGAAAAGTTGCTAATTAGATTAATGTAGAATCTTGTAAAGTTAAAAGAGAAGAGAGAAAGAATCTATTGTTTAACTTCTCTGCAACATTCTTTACTGCCCGTATTACCTATTAAAATTACACAAAAGCTCCCACTTCTTAAAATTTGTAAAAAGCCAAATGACAATCTTGCATATACAACATTACCTAGATTTTATGGCAAATGATATTCCATGGGACTTACTTAATAAAGTTGAAATGAGGAGATTACCCTTTGCTACGTGAGTCGGCTCAATCTAATCACATTGATTATCTAAAGTGGAAAACATTCCAAAGGAAGTGGAAATGGGACCACAGAGGAGTTCCCAGAGAGAGAGGAGATGGAAAAAGGAGACATTACCTGTGGAAAGTAAGTCATCTCTAGATGGTGCAAACTAAAGGAAAAAAATTTCCCCTGAGATGTTAGAAGGAATCACAGCCCTCCTATCATCTGCATGTTATGAATAGTGATATTTTACAATCAGTCATTCATTTCACTTGGATGTCCACTATATGCAAAATGCAGTGCTTGTACATTATATGCATGGAAGGTGGAATAGTATCTTGTAGATTTTCTACTTTTATAAGGGAAAAGAATTGGAACAGCATTAAAGAAACTTGGAAGTGACTGAGTTCAGCTTGCAAGATAATCTGGCTGATTATCACTGACGCATTTGACTGATCAGACACACATTCATATTTGTAGAAACGTCAGTGATTTTACTTACCCCTCCTCCCCACAATATCATTTGTAGAATTGTAAAGAACTCATACAAATTTACCATTTTGAGGTACAAAACTGTCCCTAACTGTGTGCTCCACGTTATATTTAAGTGAAGCTCTGCAAAATGTCACATTGAGCTCTGAAAAATTAAAATGTTAATAATTTTTATGAATAATTGCCTAATTTGCACATTCTGGGGTTTAATTTGAATGCTGCACTGATTATACAATCCTTTGAATAATTCATGTATAGACCTTCTCTATTACTCTGACAATCAGAGTTCTTCAGTGGTTCCAAAAAGCTGTCTTATGACAATATTACCTACTATGATTAGGGATGTAATCTTACATTAACTATTTTTCAAAAAGGAAAAGAAATGAGGAGAAGTATTTGTGGAAAATTACCTGACAAATTTCTGTTTCAGGTGACCTTTGTGGAAACATACATGAAGATATCTTTGTCATTCCCTTCTCTCCTGACTACTGCCTCGTGACTTTATGAGCATTATAAATGCAGATGTAAGTTTTTTGCTCCAACAGAAAATCAAGATTAAAAACACCTCACTACACAGTTGAATATACAAAGTATAATCATAATTTTCATTCAGTAATACAAACCACATGGTACTTTGAAAGAATTCAATATACTGCAAAGAGCTACTGTAAATAATTCTTTTGCAAATCACTGAACATACCTTAAACATTTGCTTGAAAAGATTCTCAAAGGCAGTTCAATAAATATATATATATAATTCTACCCTAAAGCTTATCTTTGGAGTACATGGCTTCACTAGGAATCTTCCCATTACCTAGGTATAATCTTCTTAACCCAGCAGGGCTATTTGCTCCAGTGGTGGTCTTCATTCCAGAGAAATATGGTATGACAAAATGTCAATCCATTTCCACATTCTGAAACCTTTTAGGGATACCTAGCTCAGTATTGTGGTTAAGAATAAAAAGTCTGAATTTAAACTCCCTAGGCTGAAATAATGATGGGGGAATGTCTTTTTGTATGCTGTGAAAATATGTTGCTTTGACTGGTTGCTAAATAAAGCTGTTTGGCCAATGGTGAAGCAGAATAGGGTTAGGTGGGACGTTCTAACTAGAAAGGAGAAAGGCAGAACAGAGGAGACTCTGCTAGCTGCCACCATGAGAAGCAAGATGTAAAGATACTGGTAATCCATGAGCCACATGGCAAAGTATGGATTTATAAAAATGAGTTAATTTAAGGGGTAAGATCTAGCTAGTGAGAAGCATGAGCCAGTAGGCCATACAGTTCGTAATTAATATAAGCCTCTGTGTGTTCATTTGGATCTGAGTGGCTGAGGACCTGTGCGACACAGGAAAACTCTCTGCTACAAAATCACGTTCCACCCTTTCTCATTCTGGTATCATAAACAAGAATTTCCACCTCAACACTTTAGTTCTCACTGTTTTCCACTCGGGGAATGGTGGCAATCATGACAATAAGCATTACAGAGGTTTTATTTAGTTGAGAAATTTGCATAACCAATATTAAGTCTCATCACAGTATGTAGCATATATTAGGAACTAAATAAAATTGAGCTATTTTCTCTCTCATTAATGCTTTGCATATGTGGCTTTTAGTTATCTGGTTTTCATCTTTCAGATTAGGTCTAATTCAGGTTTTATAAAGAAAACAGTTTGACAATCAGAAACCATGCTTTCCTTAGCAGCTCTAGGTTTTTTTTTTTTTAATAAGGAGATTTTTTTTATTTTACAATATAATTCAATTTTACATATCAGCCATAGATTCCCCGTTCTCCCTCCTGCCGCCCCGCCCCCCTCTCCCCGACCCACCCCCCCATTTCCATCTCCTCCAGGGCAAAGACTCCCCCCGAGGATTGAGATCAATCTGGTGGACTCAGCCCAGGCAGTTCTAGTCTCCTCCCGGGCTGAGCCAAGGGTCTCTACTAAGCCCCAGGATTCAAACAGCCAATTCATGCACTGAGCACATGACCCGGTCAAACTGCCTGGATGCCTCCTAAACAGATCAAGCCAATCAACTGTCTCACCCATTCAGAGGGCCTGATCAAGTTGGGGGCCCCTCAGCCATTGGTTCACAGTTCATGCGTTTCCATTCGTTTGTCCATGAGAATAGGAAGGAGCAAAGTGCTGGAGAGGCCCACAGAAATCCACAAAGATGCCCCCACAATAGACTGCTGGCAATAGTCGAGAAATAGCCCGATCTGACCTACGCTGGTGATAGGATGGCCAAACACCTTATTTGTCGTGCCAGCTCTAGGTTTTGAATGATCATAAATTTAAAGTACTCACAGCCTGAAAATAAAAACTTTGTCTCCAATTCTCTTCTAACATCAATCTCACAGTTCTGTTACATGGAGTTCTGGATGACAGATAAACAATCTGTATTTTAATTTCTTGTTTTGTTTTGCTTTTGTTTTGGTTGTTCGTTTGTTTCTGTTTTTTTGAAATAGGGTTTCTCTGTGTAGCCATGGTTGTCCAGGAACTCACTGTATATATCAAGCTGGCCTTGAACTCAGAGATCTTCTTGCCTCTGCTTTGGAGTGTTGGAATTAAAGATGTGCACTACCACCACCTGACTATGGAATATGTATTTTTAAAAGGTGCTCCCAACTGAAGTACAAAATCAAGCTTATAGAGGAGCCTATATGCTCAATCCAGAAGATATACACTGACCTTCAGTACTACAGTAAATATTTCTAAAGCCGTTGTAGACTGTCCTGTGGTTGGCATCTTATTTTCCTGGTACATGGGGCATGATTCTTAAAATTTCATTTCTCATAATAAAAAGACAGTAATTTAAATTAATTATTTCTATATCTGAGCCTTGAGAAAATTAATTCATAAATGTGGAATGTATTAATTTCATATTCTAAATACTGGTTTTTGAGAGGTGGTTTATTTCAAGGAAATATAGTAATTAGCATTATTAACTTGATGATACAGAGATTTAAAACGAAAGTCCTACCAAAGTAAATTTTGGTATGAGCTCCAAAGTTATTTTGTTTTGAATGCTATTTGTTTTCCATCATGTCACTGTGAAAATTCTTTGGCAATATCTGAAACTATTAAACAAATAAATATGTTGTCCAGAGATTATATAATTGTACTTTCACTTTTATTCCTTACTGACTTTACCACTTGTTTGTTTATTGTGTATCTTAGAACCTCTCTGAATCAATGATGGAATACACTCTAATAAATACAGAAAAATAATTTTGATTTTTTTTGTTCTATAAAATTTGTGTAGGAGAACTCTTTAATTTTTTTATTTGAATTTTTATGTACTTGTGTGTGTGCATGAGCATGCATGTTTGTGCATGTATGTGTGTGTGTGTGTGTGTGTGTGTGTGCACGCTCACATGTGTAAATACACAATACATTTCATTGTGCATATATAGTAGACAGAGAACAACTCGGAAGAGAGTATAGGAATATTTTCTGGATGTTTATTGTTGCCTGGAAGTCCAAGATTACAATTCAAAGTAGGATGATTTATTTTTCCAAATATGGATGTAGGGATTTTATGTCTATTTGAGAAAGAAAATAAGAGAGAATATAGGATAATATCTAAACCAAAATTCAGTGATAGATAGGGGTATAAATTTTGGTGATACTGACTGATTGAACAATTAACTTAAGACAGATTATGTCTTTAGGATGTCTATAAAATGAAGAGAAAGAAGTAGAAATAATATATTTTACACATGAGCTGTTAACAGCATATCAAAAATGTTGTCTTAGTTTCTTGACTATTCCTATGAAGAGAGACAAAGACCTAGGCAAATTTTATAAAAAAAAAATCATTTAATGGTGTTCTTGCTTATAGTTTCAGAGGCTTAGTACGTTACCATCAGGTCAGAGAGCATGGGAGCAGGTAGAAATGGTGATGGAGGAATAGGTGGGAGCTACATCCTGATCTGTAGGGAGAATGAGAAAGTGGTGGTTGTGGGGGGACTGGCCTAGCATGGGCTTTTTAATCCTCAAAGCCCACCCCCAGTGACACACTTCCTCCAAGAAGACTATACCTCCTAACCACTTGAATACTTTCAAAAGGTTTCACTCCCTGGTAACTAAGCATTCAAATATATGAGTCTCTAAGGGCCATTCTTAGCCAAACTCCATAGTCCCTGATTATTTTTTTAATGTGTAAATAAGGACATAAGAATCATAGATGTAATCATACAAATGTCTTACCTTCATAGCTACTGGTGAAGCAAGTCTTTTCATTTTATCTGAAAATTTGGCTCATAATAGTCAGTGATCTGTCATCTGTAAGAGAGATGCACAGAAAGATAAATTGAACAGCAGCCTGACAAATCTTATTAGAACAACATATAGAAGAAGAAAAATTAATAGCTAATCCATTATACATGTCAAATCCACAGTTCCTTTATAACTATTGTATCTCTATTTCTTACTTATTAATTCTTCATCATTATTCAATCTTTTTCATTGGTTGGGCAGTCTTGTAAATCTGTGAACTTATAAGCTGGTATGTGATCATTTCCTCTTATTTAAAAATGTTAGCGTAGAATGTCAGTGAAAGTTTACTTCTGATAAAACTGGATAATAAGCACTTTCCTAAAATTAATCATGTTAGTCTTTTATGTAGTATTGAATGGAAATCTTACTTTATCTATCTCCTTAGATTTAGAACATATCAATGAAGTATGAGAAGCAGTACAATACACTGTGTTAACATTTTCAGAAAGTTCATAAACCAATAACTCAATCCATATTTTTGAGAAAGAATATTTAAATCCTGAACTGATCTGCTCTACTGTGGATGCTCCTTATAAATTATTACTTAATTTTTTCTACACAGCACTTTAAAAATGTGTTCTTTTCTATACATTTACTGGAGAATAACAGGTTTCTTGTACATTTTATAATATTATAGAGGAATAAATATTCCTTATTTTCATCTAGGAGTGATTGATTACATATATTATTAAGTCTGATGCTATTCCCCTTAATGAGAAAGAGAGTTGAATTGCCAATCTCTTCATTCCTTGAAAGCTTTAGAGTTTCTTCTTTGCCCAACACAACCTAGCAGATGCATTTCTACATTAATGTCAAGTCTAGACTTTAAGAGTACTAATACCTTCTCCATGGCTCTCCTAGAGCCCTGAGTGTGGATGTAAGGCAAGCTCATCCAGAACCGCTCCTCCACAACCTCATTCTGTGAGAAAACTTACCCCCCAAGTAAGACTCACTGAAATTGCCATGAAGTCTGGCAGTCTAGTCCTGTGCAGAGGTGGTGGTGAATATATGCTCGCACCCATCTCACTAGTCCAAATTAGACAACCTGAGTATTACCTACCCTTCCCTTATGTCTCTTTTTTTCTCTAATTCTGCCTCTCCCATATCATCCCTCTCAGTTTGTCCCACTTATATCCATTCTTCCTCTCCCACACTTTCTCTCATCCTCCTCCTTCCTCTATTGTCTGTCTCTGTTTCTGTTTCTCTCTGTCTGTCTCTCTCTCCCTCCACCCCGGGAGGCTTTGTATATGCTGCAGAAGTACTTCATAACTGAGTCATTTCTTAACTACCCCACAACACACTTTTATTTGCTTTTTTTTTTTTGAGACAGGGTTTCTCTATGTAGCTTTGGAGCCTTTCCTGGAACTCACTCTGTAGTCCAGGCTGGCCTCGAGCTCATAAAGATCTGCCTGCCTCTGCATCTGGAGTGTGGGGATTAAGGGCATGTGCCACCACTGCCTGGCTCCTTAACCCCTTTTAACTCTTCACTTTAAATAGGGTTCTGCTAAATAAGGTCCAGCTAAAGGCTGGCAGTGAACACTCTATGTGACCCATATAGAATTCAAAGTTGTGTTTCTCTTACATCAGCTTTTCAAGAAGCCAAGATTACAGGCTTGTACAATCATTCATAACTCAGGTAACCTCTTAAGAGCACTGGACACAGAAGTTTCACCAAGTCTTCCTTCCTTATTCGGTATGTTATAACTTACTAAATTTTAAGCCAGGGTATGTTTTCATTTCATGCTCTGTGGCACTTGTTACATTAGATCTAATGTATGGGTACTGGAGAGAGAAATTTTCATTCTGCTTGGTTGTTAACTGGAGACTACATGACTGTACAGAAATCTAGATGACTTTTAAAACACCTGAAGATCCAGTGTGATATCCACTTGCTAACCCAAGTAGATGCCAGGGTTTAAACTGGGAATATAATTTGCTTTGGTTGTTTCTATGTCTAAAAATCATGATTTCAAATTAACTCAACAATCAGCTAAACATCCAAATATTCCAGAAATAGTAAGATTTATCCAGCAAAATAACTATCAATTTTTATAGCAAATTCTGATGAAAAATATTTTAAAGAATGTTCTGGTACAACAAATAAAGTTAAAAATATATTGAATCTATGTAACTTATAATAGCTTGTAGGGAAACTGTTGAAACATGGGCACTCTTGAAAATTTGTTTCTGGGGTATACCTTTCTTCTGTACCTATCTACTTTCATTCTATTTCTTCTTTTCTTCATCTCATTAATTATAATGTTCTTTTTATCCCTCTATACATTAAACAGCAATGATTCTCTTCTACAATACAATCTTTACTTCTTTCTCATACAGACTGAATGGTTTTGCTTTTATATTTCTCATATCAAAATAGCTGTTTTATCTTTACTCACACATTTCCAATGACCAACTTATTACTATTGTTAAGACATCCTTAAAGTTAAAATATATATTTATTAAAAACAAACTTTTGAGATATGATCACACTCTGTTGCTCTGGTCTGTAACATCACCTTTATAAGAGACTTACCTAAAACCCATATAGATTCACCTGCCATTTTCCCCAGAGTGCTGATACTACTAAAGACACAGAATCACTGCACCCAGCTGGATTGTATTTAATGTATTCTCTTCTTTCCTATGTGCCTTACAATCATGTAACCACATTGGAATCCTAATTCTCTTTCACCTTTTATGTCTAACTGACATTTTTTAAATCACTCCATGCTTTATAATCATCATCTCCATAATCATCTCCTTGATATTTGCATTTACACCATTTATATCTATTAGTTAATTGAATATTCATAAGAAGTCTAGGAAGTAAATGTCAGTTTTATCATTGTTTATACAGAAGACGCAACTAAGATCTACAAAGTTTCTACAACTTTCCAAAGGTTATGTGCTAGGTAGCTAGGTAAGTACAGAGATTAATTATACCAAATCAAATGAACAGAAAGCATTTTCAATATTTCAATCATATGATCATTTTCTTCAACTTTTATCCAAATCAAGTTACCTTTATTTCAGAATAATGTAAGTCCCCAATAAGGTGGCGCATGTCCATTATCCTAGCATTATTTAAGCATAGCCAGGGGGATTTCTGTTCTGTTTTGCTTCTTAAGGAAATTGCCTTTGCCCACCAAGAAAGTTTACAGTCCAGTTCTGAAATTCGAGTCTTATATTCAACTTCTTCCAAGTTTTGTTCAATACAAAGTCCAAACTACTGTTGCCACTGCACAATTGTGGTATTATTTTCTATTTACTATCACAAATTTTAAGTCTTCTCTGCCAGCACAAAGCAGTCTACCACTAACCTAACCTGGAATTACAAGACTTTAAAATTACAATCTTTATGTACCTCCCATACATCAATACTGTGCAACAAACACACACTAGAGGCATTAGAACTATTAAAATTTGCTACATTAAGGTTTTGTTGAAATTAATAGAAATCACATAAAATTTATATTGTTTTCTAAATAGTAAATATCATTATTTTTATAACATTATATGTGCTTATGAATAAATGAAATTTTTAGTTAGAAGATATAATAATGAAAAGAAGCATTCACAAAGCACCCAGTAAGCAGCATATAGTTTCTCATATATAACTAAACAGTAGGATGGGGAAATGAGTGATGTGAATTAAATGAGTTTAATTTCCCTGTGATAGAGATGATATACAAAACTTGTTGGCCAAATGTATAAGTGTAAGGAATCAAAATATTGTAGGTTATCTTCACTCTCACATTTTTCTAGAGTTAAAAAAAATCTTAATAACTTCAGAGTACTAGAGTGTAACTCAATTAGTACTTGCCTAGCATGAACACAGTCGTGGGTCCTACCCCCAGCACTGAATAAATTAAGCATAATGGCTCATACCTACAAACTCAGCACTTGGGCAGTACACTGGTTGATCAGAATTTCTGGGTCATAAGCCGTTACTTAATAAGTTTGAATGCAAGAGTCTATCTCACAAATAAATAAATAAATAAATTATAATTTCCATATCTGGATAGTCACCAGAACCGTCATAGCATAAATGAAACTATAAAAACCACCAATAAAATACTTTTCATAAATTATGAAGGTAAATATCACAATAATTATAATATGTCTAATGCTTTATAGGGTGCTGCTTGACTTGCTTTTGGAACTGCCAGATCACAAATAATGACATGGAGACTTCTTATTGATAATGAAAGCTTAGCCTTTAGCTTGGGCTTGTTTCCAACTAGCTCTTATAACTTAATTAACCCATATTTTTAATCTACGTTCTGTCACGTGGCTCTTTACTTTTCCTCACCATGGCATGCCCAATTTGCTCTGAGTCTGATAGCAAAATCCCTGTTCCTAGATTCCTCCTCCCAGTTCCTCTCTCTGTCCAGAAGTTCCACCCATCCTCTCCTGTCTAGTTAATGGCCATTCAGCTTTTTATTAAGACAATCAGAAGACACTTTAGGCAGAGACACATTTTGACAGCATGCAAAAAAATTATCTCACAACAGGGTGCTATTACAAAATATCCTAGACTGGAAAATTAATAAACCACAGAAACTTATTACTTAGATTAGAGGCTGGGAATTTTAAGATCCAGCTACCAGCTGATATAATGTCTAATGAGGGCGCATTTCTTATAGAGTTTGATGATACATATAGCCGAAGGGCAAGCAGGCTTACAAACTCCATCAGAACTCTCAGGAAGACATTCATTCAATGTATGAGAGCCTGATGTTCATTTTCATACATATCTCAAGTGCCTTACCCTCTAGGATTGACACCCTGTGAACAGATATCTGGATATGAAAGCCAGGATACCATATTTAGACTCTTATGGCACTGGTTTTGGAATAGCACACATGTATCAATAATTTCATATATCAAAAAGTATTCAGAGTCACCATGTAACTGGTGGGTAAATAAAATTCTCACCACTGATGCTGTGATGACACCATTTACCTTGAGCTGAAAACTCAAGACATAATATGAATTACTGTTTCTATAAACTTACACGACTTATACTATTATATGTCTGTCTATTCCTTAGATGACTAATCCCAGTCAGAAGAAGAAAATGGCTAGGTCAGGAAAGAGGCTAGAAGATTTCAAAGAAGTTCCTTCTGAGTGAAGAAGTGCATTGTGCTCTTCATGATAGACCCACTGGAAAACCTCAGGTGATCATGTGATAATGTAGAAATAGTATGAAATAATTTGTAAGTGATAAACCATGCTTAATTCATAAGAGGTCTTTAAATGTCATGCAAAACCATATTTTTAAAGGAAAAGTAAGGGAAAACTTATTATTTTAACTTGGTAATCTACGCTATCCTCTAGATAGTATTTCCATGACAAAGGATTGATTTTAAATGATATGGAGACCAAAATATGCTAAGTTAACCAGGAAGATAATATTAATTTGTAGAAATAGTCACATATTATGTTTATGGCCATAAACATAAAAGGAGAAAACAAAAAATATTAAAAGTTTAAAATAGAGCAGTGCTTGCTTTATGCAGGTATGTTCCATAGAGCTCAGGGGTTATCATGCCTGTGGGCTAATGTTATCAACCTCTAGTTTCATTCATAAATAAGTGGAATTTCAAAATAGTATATAATTTGAAACAATGCTGACAAATTGGAGGCAAAAAAAGAATCCAAGGAATATTGTACAGATTATTTTAGCAACCAAATATTCAGCCCTATCAGAAAGTAGAAAATGGATGTTCTAAGTAGGTAAATGTGCTATGCATGTGGGCTATTGATAATTGTTGGTCCATTCAGAGACGTTGTGGTATAGAATCAGGTAATTACTAAAATTTCTTCTGTTTTTATCCAATTATATTATTATATTTTTCATATGTTTCTTTCAAGAACTAAAGAGGGATGGATACATGCTTGCATAAAATTCATTTTCAAAGATAATTTTTATAATGGAATTATTTTCACATGTAAATCAAAATAATATAAGTATAAAATTATAAGAGCACACATTCATAAAAGAACTCACAAAAGAAAGGGCAAAAAAGCATCCAGAATTATCATTTTTACCTATGGCTTGTATTTCAACAAGAATTTAAATAAAAACATTTGGATCAGAAAATGTGTTTTACATCTGACAATGCACATGTCGTACTACAAAGTTGAGCCTCATAATTTGAAAAGAGCAGAACAAACATGGTCTAACACTGTATTTGATAAAATACAAAAGAATTTAGATTAGCTAGGCTTTGTCAGGTATTAAGAAAGAAATTGTTCCTTTCAATTTGCTTAGCTTAAATATAATACAAGAAGGCAAACACTAAATGAAGCTGGAGATTTCTTTGTCAAAGGCATTTTATATTTGTTACATTTTCTGTGGAAATGTACCCCTAAATAACAAGTAGTATAGGAAACAACAACAGGAGGGATTTTAATGTGAACTTCAAATGTAAGTATATGTTGTAAGATATATATAGTACAACTAAAATCAAAACAGAAACAGGGCTGTGGATTCTTAGAGCAATGTCTTTTACTCAATAGTAAACACTGCAATGTGGTTGAACATAAAACCTCTGTCATCCACTTCCATAATCTATTAATTAATTTCACATTACAATGTGCATGCACGTTACATTCTAGGAATGATATAAAGGTTTGAATGCTAAAAACTTTGATGAATATCAGGTTTTGACAGTTTACTATATGCTAGTTATCACAATGATATTTTTATTGGCAATATTTCATTTTATTGCATCCTAAATTTTAGTCATTCTTAGTGAAAAGAAAATGCTCTAGACCACTATGGCAGTTATATCAAGCAGTCTATTACTTAGATTCTCTTCTTTTTACTTCCACTGAGCTGAAAGTTCCTTAATAGGCACAGCTTTGTTATCAAAATGACAGGTTGGACCTAGGTTACAATAAGCACACTGAAAAATGGGAACTGCTTTTCACATAATGAGCCTATAGTGTCTTTTTAAGTCATGTGTGACATTGTAAACCTAGTGTGGTGGTTTGATTGGAAATATCCCCCATAGTCACATATACGTAAGTACTCAGAAATCAGGGAGTCTTATTACTTGAGGAAAAATAGAAGAAATAACCTTACAGGAGAAGGTGTGACCTTCTTGGAGGAAGTGTGTCACTGGAGGTGGGCTTTGAGATTTTAAAAGCCCAAGCCAGACTCAGTGTCTCTCTCTCTCTCTCTTTCTGCTGTCTACAGATCTGGATGTAGAACTCTCAGCTATTTCTCCAGGACCAGCTGCCATGCTTCTCACTATGCAAATAAAGGACTGAACCTCTCAGTGTCCACAAGCCCAAATTAAAGGCTTTCTTTGATAATAAATTTTCCTGGTCATGGTCTATCATCACAATGGTAGTACAGTGACCAAGATACCTAGCCAACTCTTGGTGGCTGAAGAAGTCGTGTACTGAGAGATTAACTTTCTACTGCTATTTTCTAAATAAAAACTGACATAGTTTCTAACTCTATTTTAAATGTGTGTCCTTATACATACAGACAAATGTAGCTCTTAATCATCAAAACAGTGCCCCCCCAAACAATTAAAGATTATAGCAGACACCAAAACTTCTAAAATACAGAGAATAAGTAACAGTGGGGTTCCCAACCCCAACAGATACGAATTAACACAATTTCCAGGACCTAAAGCTCAGAATAGATTGTGAAAGAGGGGCTAGAAAGATTAAAAGAGCCAGGAGACCAGGATGTCCGCTGTGACACAGAGTCTTGAAGCTACAACAAGGACGCTACACTTTTGAAATCTCAACTGTATTGTTCACTAAATAAGACATCCATAATGACAGCCCCATTTGATGTGCAAATACAAATGGAGTAGATATCACAAAACCCCACCACAAGCTGGAAAGATGCAGGCAGCCAATAATGCTGAAAAATGAAAAATCAGTTTTCTCCAGGACCAAACTCCCTAAAAGGTTATCTAATTATAGTTGTTCAGCCACAATTACACATATATAGGAACAACATTAAATGGATTTAGTGTGTTAAATAGTCTCTCTCTCTCTCTCTCTCTCTCCCTCTCTCTCTAGCCAGATGTTTTCTCTGGTCTCGCAGAATCTCTCCCACCCATGTCCTGTAGTCGTTTGGTCCCAAATAAACACACACAGGCTTATATTATTTTTAATCTATGGCCATGGCAGGCTTCTTGCTAGCTAGCTCTTATATCTTAAATTTACCCATTTCTATTATTCTATAAGTTGCCACATGGCTGTGACTTACTGGTCTGTTGGCATGTTGCTCCTTTAGTGGTGGCTGTCATCTGCTTTTCCTCTCCTTTCTCTTTTTGTCTATCTGTTTGGATTTTTCATCTGACTCTAAACTTCCTTGCCATAGGCCAAATGGCTTTATGTACCAACCAATCACAGCAACATATTTTCACAGCATTCAGAAAGACATTCCCCCATCACTTCCCATTTTCTGTCTAAACAAAGGGAAAGTTTTAACTTTAAACTAATAAAATTACATATATCAAGCAAGAATTACAGTTGCAATATCTAGTCTATTTGTATTTTGTAAAATTAAAGGAAATATCCTATCTATCCTATATTTGTGAGTCTAAAGTTTCATATATAATTTGTCTTTTATTATAACCAAGGAAAAATATAACCATTGAGTCTTCAACTACATCAAAGACCTCAGAAGGATATAATATTACCTAAGTAAAAAGGAAGAACATTGCAAGCAACTTCCAAAAATCTAGAATGACAGAGAGAGCTGGCTGCCTGGACAGGCACTCAAAAAGTTCTTCTGCAATGTTGGGGCATACATTCTGTAGCGCCTGCACTACAACTCATTCACCATGTCCGAGCAAGGGACTGAGGATTAAATAAAGACAAGACAGCAGGTCATTGTCTCGAGAGAATGCCATTTATTGAAGGAAGGGAGAGGTCTTAAATATAGGCTTACAGCACAGTGGAAAAACACATGAAGGCAAAAGTTCACTATCTCATGCCCTAACTTATTTACTCAACTGAGATGGGTACACAGAACAAGGCACCTGAGGTTAGCTGTTTTTGAGGAAGGAAGCCGGCAGGAGATCAACATAGGGAGGACATCTGGTAAAGGTCAGCAAGCAAGTCAGCAGCTACCCAAGGAGCGGCGGCCAGAGCCCAACACCATTCTTCATCCTACAGGCCTAGAGTCTCTCAGTCGCTTCTCTCTGTATCCTGTAGAATATCTGGCAGTTTCTTCTGTGAAGCAGGAACCTGAAGGGCTATCTCACCTTGCAAAGTTCAGTGGTCACCTTCCTATGGGTCCCGCATGTCTAGTCAATACAACATTTTGTCAAGCAGTCTAGGCAAAAACAGTTTCTTGCCCAAATGGCTGTCTTTGCCAAGAGGAAAATAAACTCCACATGGAATGTCCTCAATGCCCATCTCCTTTCTGAAGTAAATTGGTGCTGCCAGGAGCAGATGTGTCTCACTGTCCAGAAAGTTCAAGTTTTTAAAACATTTTAAATGGCATATTCTGTAGGTCTTTGAAGTGTTTGAAGATTACCTATCTATCTGAAATATATCTATGTATACCTAGAAAACTAAACTAACATGACTATAAGTTTGACTATCATAGATGATTAACTATTAATCTGTATTTCTTAATCATACATTATAATTTTAAATAAGTTGAACAAACAATACATTAAACAAGAGTAGAAGTTTACATAAATTATAACAAAATTAACTTTAAATTTGTATCAATAAAGTAAAATCTATAGCAATGTAAAACATTTTAAACAAATTGTTACTCTTTATTGTATCATATCTATATCCCCTTTTATTCTTTTTCTTTTTTCCAGACAGGGTTTTCTGTGTAGTTTTGGTGCCTGTCCTGGATCTCACTCTGTAGACCAGACTGGCCTCGAACTCACAGAGATCTGCCTGGTTCTGCCTCCAGAGTGCTGGGATTAAAGGTGTGTGCCACCACCTCCCGGCTCCCCTTTTATTCTTTAGAAAGAGATTACATTTATATCAACCCCCTGTAAATAAAAATAAACATTTATAAGCAATATTTGGGGAATTTGGGTCTAGGTTCTCATACTACTTCCTCCTGGATGAGGGTACTGGCAATCTAATGGGGATCCTGAGAAAGTTAAGAATTATGGTCAAGCCCTGAATGCAGTAGTCTGTGATGTATATTCTGAGCCTGTTGTCTTGAAACTGTTTTAGATGTTGAATCATCTGGGCCATGGTGTCATTGGAGACTTTTCAGGGGGTCTTGGTTGATCCATCCAAATTAGCCTGGAAGCAATCCACAGGTTTTCATCTTCTGTGAAAACAAAAGCAGAGCCTCCTTTCCAAAGCAACATATGCTTAGATCCAAATTTTGAAGTCAAGATACCTTTAAAATATATATATATTGTTTTAACTGAACAGCCTTCATAATTAAATGTCTCTTTGTAGTTGAAAATCCCAAAGACAATATAATCCAGACTCTCTGTGTGATTTCCATCTTTACGTGGCTTATATTTTATATTACTTTTGCTTTCTCTTTAAAGACTTTAATTTTTAAAACTTTCTATTTCTTCATATAACTGTCTATATTCCTTTTCCTCTCCAAGCCTATGTATATTTTTATACACATTGTAAATCATTTAGAGGTTTATTTCATCTGAATCTGTTTTATTGTGAATCTTTTGCTTTAAACTGCAGTATAATTAGGACTGAAATGGTAGCTTTGGCTGCTGATTCTGCCAACTCAGCTTTTCAACATGGCAGAACTACATTTACCACCAGCTCTGGGGGAACCATGCTCATCGTTGACTCTGTGAAGCAGTGGGTCTATGCTTCCATCCAGCAGCGTGTAGTCCAAAAACTTCTTTTTCTTCTACTTCTAAAAGTTCAGTTTACTGGATATATCAGATTTATCTGTCAATCTACTGCTATATCTACCTACCATCTCCTAAGTGTCTCTCTTGAATGTAATTGTCTTAAGAAGTACTGCTTAATGAGTACCATGGGAACAATTTGAACATATTTGACCCAACTGTTTGCTTGGTTCATTTATGTTTTTGTTGTCTTCCTTTCATGTGTTTCATTCTGGACTATTGTGGGCAATGTTATATTGTACATTAAAAGCAAAAGTTCTGATTTGGCCAGGATTTCTAAGTACCTACTATAAGTAACATCAATCTCCATCCATGTGACCAAAGAATTATAATTATATCCAAATAACCATAGTCCGTTAGCAAGAATGGTGTATAAAATTGTCTAGATTTAAACTTATAAACATTTAAATCATAATATTTTGTATATTTTAGCCCTAAGTTCTCTATCAAGAATCACTTATCCCTCTCTTTTGTGAAGACCATGTTCGCTACACTCTAGCAATGTCTTTCTTCTTTCATCTATTCAATATTCTTAACTCATTTGTATCAGAGGACTTGCTTATGTAAAACATCTCTGAGATCATCCTTGTCTTTCAATTGTTTTCCATAGACAAAGTTACTCTTTAGAATGATTTGTCTGACCTGACATACCCAAACCTGATGCAACCTTCTATCCAGTGATAATTAAACTTCTACTCTGTACCTTCTCTACAGTTCACTCTTCAAACAGATGTTTCAGAACACTATTTGAATCATTAACTTCACTTACTAAAGAAAAAAATGCATAGAATTTGTATCAAAATGACAACAGCGTTTTTCAAAGTTTAATGTTCTTTTAAACATTCGAAGGATTTTATAATAAGGAAAACATATATGACATAGCTTAATTACACATAATCTTGGCTAAAACACAGCAAATAGAATAGAAAAGCAGGAAAACAACAACAAAAGCCTGTTTATAGCATACTGTGACAGTGTAGGGACACTTTTTTAATTGTTTCTTCTTAAATGTTTACAGTGCATTACAGTGAGTCATCTTCATACTTATTTCATGAGACCTGATGTGCTCTCTGTTTAATTTGTAGTTGGGTAAAACTATTGTCTAGTTAATTTCACAGTTTCATCTATTAGTGACAAAAAGGAATCAAAGGATTCCAATTTAGAAACTACGTCCCCAAACAAGAGGGTTTCTGGCAATGTTCATGCACAGATTGTGTTTCTACAGACAACATAGGACCATTTACACATCCACTCTTGCTTGTCGCTACAAAGCTGGATCCTAGATTATGAAGAAATGATTCAGAAAGGAAATGGTTGACTGGGCTCAAAATGATGTTCTCCCTGCATCAAGAATGAATAAGTAGAAAGAACATACAGGATTTCTTTCTATGTTGAATATTGTTCCATGGGTAACATGATGCTTTACAAACAGAAATGAAGCATCTTTTTAAGGAGTAAACTGAACCAACCCAGCAAACAAATGAACAAGGGACAAGTTAACAGGGATCAACATTCTGGTCCTTTGGGGCCTGAATTCCTTTTGAATTACATTTCAGGATGTACTTCACCAAAGTGGTTGCCTATCACGTGATTCCATGGTGTCTCAATTACCTCAACTATAATTCATTGAGAAAGGACACCTGTTGCAGTCAACCACAAGAAACAGCTTAGGATTTTATACCATTAACCCCTCTTGTACCTAATTATCATACTAGTAATTGATGAGAGTCATGCATCTTGCAGTATCTCTACAAGGAAGGAAATAAATTGTAGAAAGTATATGATTGTGTTCAATCATATGCTCAGTAAATTTATACTCAGTTCATATTGTATGACAAAAAAACTGCTTTCGATACTGGAGATAGGGAAGCAAATAAAATAGACAAAAAAAAAAAAACCTCTGCCTTTTTATAGAACATAATATAGGTCGGTAGGAGATGCAGCCACCAAAGTAAATGAGTAAACTGTGTTAGTGTGATAATGTCATTGACACAAAGTAAAGCAGAGAGGGAGAAAGAGATGGGATTACACTTGGCTTGTAATTGTGCTTTGGAGTCTTTTTGTTTGCATGCAAACTTACTTTATCTTCAGCCAACGTGTATATGCACTTTCTTCAAGTGCTAAATGAGGTTAATGAAGGAAATGAATTATTAAACAATTCACTGCACACATAAATGTCATTCATTTTTTTTCTGTGCCTCTAACATTATTCCATTTGCATGCTGTGATGCATGATAACATGAGACCATAACCTCAGCTATGGTACTGTTCGTTAAGTGAAG
>CABHPH010081661.1:0-11087 GCA_902168325.1 Peromyscus nudipes | reverse complement strand
ATATATATATATATATATATATATATATATATATATATATATTGATCCATGCAATTTATCTCTTTATAGTTTTACTTAAGTTAATTGAAAATTGCTTTAAATTGTAACTTCCCATATTGGCCAGCCAGCTCAATAACCATCCATTGTTTCTCTAACCATCTTAATTTATGTATTTTTTTAAAACTAAATATAGCATGCAAATGATAATAACCACATGTGTGGAGGTCTAGACTTAATTTTACAGGCTCCTTCTTAGGGAAAGAGCCACCATCTTAGACCATCCGCTGTACTCAGTTCCAGGAAGAATCTCAGGAATGTGCCATGACAACTTGAACAGATACAGGTCAGTAAAGTTTAACAGGATCCAGATATTCCTGCATACATCCTGTCTGTGATTTATGGCCCTTGGAGATATCTAGATAATCCTGCTGAGCAGCCCAGATAATCCTACTCAGCAAGTCGTGGTTTCTCGCCAAAAAGTCTAAACCAATGGTTTCAAAATGTGGGTTAGTGCCCAAAGTCTGGACCAATAGTTTCAAAAAAATCACCTTGCCCCATACCCCTTCTACCCAATCTCAAGTTGCCAATCCCAGCTTGTGATTTTTCCCTATAAAAACTCTCTACTCCTGGGCCTGTGGCCACTGAATCTTCCTCTATCTGCTGCATTGGAGCATAGGTTGGCGGCCTAGGTTCGAATCTGACAATAAAAAGACCCTTGTGTGCTTGCATTGGAAACCGGCTCTTTGGTGGTCTCTGGGGGTTCCATGACACAGATACAACACATGAAAATGATAATAACCTTTACAGAAGAAAATGGAAGAAATGGGCATGGCTTTTCAAATCCTATTTTTTTGTTGTTTTTAATTTTTGTCTATTATTTATCCTGACTTTATTTTAGGAAAATTATTTATAGTAAAACTACTCAACTTAATTTAATAGTTGTGCATATACTATTCTCTGCCCCTTGAATTAGTATATTTCCATCTGTTATGACCAATGACTGTTTTTATAAATTAACAAGAAAGCCAGATTTCCATTCAAATAGGTGAACATAAGATGGTACAATATATAAGCTGTTACAATGTAAAGCTGAAGTGTTTCTTAGTGAGACACTGGGGAAATGGATTGAATTTTCACTTCATTTAAAAATAATTGTCAATATAAATTCAAAGACTTATCATAAAATTGGAAGGTAGAGTACTTCATCCATAACATGTACAATTACTTTTCTCAGACTAATGGATCTCTCTGCCAGTTGTGTCAAGAACAGGGTCCTGCGTATACTGGATGATTCCCACAATCTAGCGCATCACAACCATAGTCAGTGAGCTTTTTTTCCCTAGATAGTCGTGAGTATTATTTTCAACTTTCCCGCTACTTAGTGCTTCACTTACTGAGGAAGTTTCCTGATAACAGATGGCATACTAAAGACTATATTCCATACATTCATAAGGCAAGCATGCCTAAAGAAGGTACCTCTTTCCTGTCTTTCACACGGCATTATTTTAGAGCGATAAGAAAAAGTGGGAGCACCCATTCTAAATATCTTAAAGGAGAAATGAATGATTTACATGGTAAGAGATAACTATTTATTATAACGAAGTAGGTCTGTCATAAAATGAAATTTCATGGTCTTAAATTCACACAAAAAAACTTGACATTATCAGACTGTCACACACTAACAATACCTTATACTACATAGTGTCTTGACAGGGGAAAAGCCAATAGTGTTAAGAAGGTCTCTGCAATCATTCTGCAGTCCTAGGGAACTTACATTTTTTAACAATAACTTGAGGCTATTTCTGGTTTCTCATTTACTGATATTTTCAGGAGTGGATAATGACTATCACTCTGGACAATAGAATTTTCCAGATCAATCTGCAGAAGAATTGCAGGCAAGTAATGTGTTTCTGCAGTACAACCAACTCAAGATATAGTTCTCAAATGCCACCCTATTCTTGGTGAATGTTATAGCCCAAGAAGTTTATGATAGTCACCATACTCAACTTTTCTCAACAGAATAATCTAGTGACAGCAATTTATGAAACATAATTCTGTGAACTACCAGTTCAAAATCATTTGTGAAGCACTTAGTTTCAAAGAGTTGAATATGCTCAGTTCCTTCGACAAGCAGAGAGAGCTTCTTTAAAATGTGTCAAGTATGTCTCCTTCTAAAATATGAATAGAAAAAAAGTTGCTTGAGTAATGACTTGAAATGTATATACACTTATAGATGTAGAGAGATGTAACCATGGACACAAGGTGACAAGTGCAGATCTAAAAGTAGGTATTGATGCATAAATATACTAATAGAGTGTCGAGTCCAGTCTGAACTTCAGACAGCCCTTTGTATAAGGGAGTGTGGATTGAAAAATAATAGATATGAAAAATAGAGATGTAGATATAAAAGAAAAAGATAGAGACACAAAATAGCATTGGGAGAGCTCTGGGTCAATACTACAGTCACCCTGAGTTTATAATTCACAGCCTTTTTATACACAAAGCAAACAGGGGCAAAAAGACCTCCCCCTTTCAAGGACATCATGGTTCAAAGTACAAACAAGTGTAAACACTTCCTTAGTACTCAAGACACCTGATAACCACGCCTTTGTCAAAACATCCTGTTATGCAGCCTTGCAGGGCAAAACAAGCTCAGACTCTCCGACCTTGAGTCAAGATGGAATAAGGCCTCACTATGGAGTCTCTGTGGGCCCTCACAATGGAGACTGTGAGTAGCTTTTTCTTATTATAGTCAGAGCAGGCCATAATTGTGTGTAATGGTTGAGGAAGACCGGCTGTAAACACAAGTAAATTTCTCTATTTTACTTTCAAAGAAGTTTTCATTTAAAATTGTCATGAGAATCAAGGTTTCTGATGTTTAGAAGCAAAAGTCTATGTAAAGTGATACATACTGTCTCAGAATAACATGTTTTGGTTTATAGAACATAATTCTTTCACATAAAATAATGCTCTAAAATTTCTACTCCTAAACTGCAAATATAGCTTCTTTAGTGGCTTTTCCTTAATTACCTACTTTTGAATTGTTTTATGTTTATTTATTTCAAACTGGATTTCACTAGGTAGTTCTATTCAGGTTTCTACTACCTCTGGAGTTCTGAGAATGAAGACATAAGTCCCCAGTTTTGTGTGGCCATTAAAATATTCTAATATTTTTACTGTGTAAGCAAAAATTTGCCACCCTGCTTTTAGGTTTTAAAAATATAACCAATCTTGTATCTATTAAAAATGTTTCTTTTTTTCCCACCTTTATATCTCGGTGCTATCTTATAGGCAAAGTCTCTTAGATCAAGTCTATACAAGCATTAAAAATGTAAAGGTTGAGCTTTAAATATAGATAGTATAGAAATAAATTTACATTTTTATTAATTGAATTTATTCATTTATTTTACATTCTGATCACAGTTTTCCCTCCCTCCTGCCCACCAATTATCTCCTCCCACCGCCCATCTTTCCCCTCCAATTCACTTTTCCTATGTTTCTGTTCAGAAATGGGCAGGCCTCCCATGGATTAAAATGAAAACAAAAAACAAAAAAACAAAAAACATGGCATATCAAGTTGCTTTAGGACTAAGCCCTTTTCTTGAATTAAAGATAGGCAAGGCAACCAAGCCTTAACCCAATAACAATATGTTAGAAATATTTTTAAAATAATCAACTTTATTTGAAATTATGTAATGACACTTATAATTACTTACTCCTTACTCCTATTTTTCATTTCATATTTATCAGTTAAGAATGCACATTTTCTGCATAACTCTGAGTTATATCTTAGATTTGAGTGTAATTTAAACTGCAAATTGACAACATCTGGTACTTGAATGCAACATGCTATGGCACTGATTGTAAGATCAATGTTACAGAATTTGACATAGGTTCTTTATGCATTAAAAAGTAGCAATAATTAATTCATGACTGCAACTGACTACATTTTGATGCCCTTTGAATTTGAAATGGGGAGATGTGTAGTATTCTCTTAATTGGTTCACAGAACAACACATAAACGAACAATAAACACAGTATGGACTTAAAATTGAACATGGATACATGTTTTTTTTAGCCTTAATTTCCACTACATTTTTTTTAAATTCAAGGAGCCATTTGAGATCAAATGTATTATTTCACTGCAAATCAATGTTGTTCATCTGATAAAATTACTTTATTTTAAATTGAGCTAATTGTTCAATGAATGAAATCAAAGCATCATATAAGTGTTGTAAAAGATGTTCATTATATGACTTAGGTATTTAAACACCAGCTTATTATGCATTAAGCTAGAAGCTTATATGAAACTATTATATATACAGTTGTCTAAATATTTATTCAAAAATACCCAATTTGAACAAAATATTAAAGCTTAGTCAAAAGACATGGTAATATAATGATAAATTTTATTTTCTCTTTCATGGTGTTAATTGACAAGAAACTATTCAATGTACATTTTTAGTTTAGCATATTTTATATATATATATATATGATTATACTTCATTAGCAGGAGATAAAACACATATATTTAATTTTTATTTATCTTCTTCAAGAAAGTGTGAAAAAGGAAAGATAAATAATGAAAATAAATTTAAAAAATCAAGTTTTATTTCCTCAGTTCAAATTCAATAATCAGTTTAAGAAAACCCAGACCCAGTGTATAATGCTCATTGGCATTTCTGGAATATCCTTAGAATTATTCTTAGTGGTTTATAAATAGCAAAAAGCAATATTATAAATTTTCTAGAATTTTATAATGTTTTAAGATAAAGAATGTTATACTATTCAGATATTAATGATATTAATTTATGAATATTATGAAACCATAAACTTGTTTAATTCTTCTAATTATACAACAAAAATCATAAAATCAATTTCCAGCTGCTATAATCTGTGAAATGCCCTCAGATAACTGTCTTTAATATCATTTCTACTCAGATGGAGAATAGGTTATTACATGAATTGCTAAATGATCTTATTAAGAAAAACTCAGAGCCAGATATTGAGGTGAAGGCTGAAAGAGCAGAGAAACAGAATAAGCCAGCCATGTTTGTAACTCTATAAAATCCTCAGCTTCAAGAGAGAGTGATCTCCTCTCTCCACCTTATCACTTCCTGTCTCTGCCCAGCTCTACCACTTCCTGTCTGTCTATACAGACCTCTATGGTTAAATAGTGGCTAGCTCTTCTTATTTTCAGGCAAGCTTTATTTGTTAAAACACAGATAAAATATCACCGCATTTTCCCCTATTTTGTCTAAAATAAAAAATAGGTTGCAACTAATATAAGTTAAAACTATATACAATTTGTACAATAACTATATACAATATATACAGGCAATAAATACATCAACAATGTCTAGTCTGTGGTGATATTTTCTTTTGTATTAAAATGTTATATTTTAATAAATAAAGTTGCCTAGGGGTCAGAGCTATTAACAAGCCATAGCCAGGGTCTGGCGAACAAGTAGTGATGAGGCAGTTAGGCAGTTGGGCTTACAACCAATGAGAAGGCAGAACAGAATTCTATAAAAGGGCAACCCCCCTTTTGAGCAGAGAGTCGTTGCTTCAGGGAGAGACTAGCGAACTGAAAGCGGTTAAGGCTCTTAGCTCTGACCTCTTCGGCTTTTCTCTTTACTTGGATAGTGTGTTTCTTTTTTGCTACTAAGTTACAACCACATCTGGCACCCAACGTGACAGGAATCCATTAACTGCGGGTCCGGTTTCCTGCCTGGGCGGCTAGCTCCCTAGCTCCGGCCCAGGCTGGACTGAAGGTAGGCCCAAGCGGTTAACAGTTAACAGTTAACAGTTCTCTCTCTTCCTCCCTCCACACCTTGGACAGCGGGTGGCTGTTTTGAAATCCCTCCCTACCTCCCTCCCTCCACACGAATAAAAAAATTTACGGTTCTTGTTTACATATATATATATAAAAATGGGTTTTCTGTGTGCATTAGAAGGAAATTGGGCTTTGTTTGAAAATTTAGGCAATGTGATAATGGAACAACTGAATGGGATGATTAATATTAGTGGTATTATTATTATTATTCAACTCGTGACTGTGTTTTTACTCATTTTACAATTTAAAAGGATAATCGATTTAAGTGCCAGGATAACGGTGTTAGAAACTAACTGTGGAATTGTTCCAAGATCGGATTGTGTGGTTACAGAAAGGAAGCCTGTTTTTACACAGTCACCCTTGATTTGTCCGGTAACCACACAACAGATGCCTGATCAAATGACTACACAGAATTTTTGGGTTCCAATTGACATGATGGATTTAAAAAAGTTTAAGGAGGCAATAGTGTCTTATGGCATGCATTCCTCATATATAAAACAAATGTTAAACTCTTGGTCAACATATAATAAGATTACACCACAGGACTGGCGGGATCTGGCACAGGCTGTTTTGGAGCCAAGCCAGAAATTCCAGTGGCACATTTATTATAAGGACGAAGCTAGAAACATAGAAAAACAATGGAAGGATAAAGGAATACAAGTCTGCCAGGATCAGCTTATTGGAGAAGGCCAATATGCTTCCGTGCAAACCCAATGTCAATATGATATGCATACCTTGGTTTTATGTCATATGGCGGCCTTGAATGCATGGGACAGAGTTCAGGAACCAGGAAAAAAAGCTGAGTCATTTACAAAAGTTACACAAGGCCCAAAGGAATCTTTCACAGATTTTTTGCAAAGACTGACTTCAGCAGTAAAGAGAACGGTCCCCGATTCAGAAGCTAGTCAGATAATAATTGAATCTTTGGCCTTTGAGAACGCAAATGCAGCATGCAAAAGTATAATCAGGCCGTTAAAGGCAAGATCTGCACCCTTGGAAGATTGGATTAGAGACACAGTTAATGTGGAGGCTCAGGACCATGATGATAAGTGGGTAGGAGAAGTAATTTCAAGAGGTTTGAGGAATGTTAGGTGTTTTGGATGTGGACAGCAAGGACATTTGAAGAGGGACTGTAAAAAAGTCATTACTAGGAACAATGTTTCTTCAAGGAACAATGGTAATAGAATGCCCCTTCCTTCTGGAGTATGCAGAAGGTGTGGTAAGGGAAGACACTGGACCAATGAATGTAGATCGACAAGGGACAGATGGGGTAATCCATTGCCTCAGTATTCGGGAAACTCCCAGAGGGGCCTCATACGGGCCCCGAAAGCAAATCGAGTTCAGGCCTTTCCTGCAGCCGTAGAGGAAGCCCCTGCTCAGAGCGATTAAATAAACAAATGCCTGTCGAAATAAGTCATGCTAGTCAGGATGATGAAACAAAGAGAATAGAACAATCAAAAAGGAACATAAAGAAAATTTTTTGGCAAACATCTATCAATGAGCAAAGACCAAAATTAATGGTAAAAATTAATGGTGTTTTGTTGTCTGGTTTGGTAGACACAGGTGCTGATGTTACCATAATTGCACCAGAATTTTGGCATTCAACTTGGCCTCTTCAGGAGGTAAATGTTCAATTGTTGGGAATTGGGACATTATCTCGAGTAAGACAAAGTGCAAGATGGCTCGAATGTATAGGTCCAGAAGGACAGAGAGGTAAATTAAAACCATATGTGGCTAACATAGCTATGAACCTGTGGGGTCGAGACCTGTTGCAACAATGGAATGCTCAGATTAATATCCCTCCAGTCTCAGAAATAAATCAAAAAATAGCACATGTTTCTGAGAGAAATATTGGAAAGCATTATTCTAAGTGGTCACCAGTCATCCATATTATACAAGAACAGGGCACAACAACTGATGATCTCCCAAAGAAACCAACAGCTTTACCTCTAAAATGGTTGACAGACAAGCCTGTATGGGTTCAGCAATGGCCTTTAACAACTGAGAAACTCCAGGCTTTAGAGGAGCTGGTAGAAGAGCAGTTAAATGCTCAGCATATTGAGGAATCGATCAGCCCTTGGAATTCTCCTGTATTTGTTGTTAAGAAAAAATCTGGAAAATGGAGAATGGTAACAGACCTTAGAGCAATTAATAAAGTAATTCAGCCAATGGGCTCTCTACAATCTGGAATTCCTTTGCCTACTCTGTTACCAAAAGGATGGCCTCTCTTAGTTATCGATTTGAAAGACTGTTTCTTTTCGATACCCTTACAAGAAAGAGACAGAGAAAGATTTGCTTTCACAGTGCCCACTTATAATAATTCTCAACCGGTTAAAAGATTTCAATGGAGGGTCCTACCACAAGGAATGTTGAATAGCCCAACTCTATGCCAAAATTTTGTACAACAGCCATTAGAAATGATATGTAAAAAATTTCCTAAATCTATAATTTATCATTATATGGATGATATCTTACTAGCTGACTCGAATGCAGATACTTTAGAAAGAATGTTTGAAGAAATACAGAAAATTTTGCCTTGCTGGGGATTACAAATTGCTCCTGAAAAGATTCAAAGAGGAAATTCTATTAATTATTTAGGATACAAAATAGAGCAGCAAAAAATTAGACCCCAAAAGGTGCAAATTAGGAGAGATAGACTAAAAACTCTTAATGACTTTCAAAGATTATTAGGAGACATTTCTCATCTACGAACTAGTATTGGGGTAAAAAATGACGAACTGAATAATTTGTTTAAAACCTTAGAAGGTGACAAGGACTTAAATAGTCCAAGAGAATTATCACCTGAAGCTGAGAAAGAATTGGCCTTGGTAGAAAAGAAAGTACATGAAGGACACGTGGATCGTATTGATCCAAAGTTAGATTGTATTTTGGTTATTTTACCTTCTAGACATTCTCCTACCGGAATATTAATGCAGAGGGAAGATATCATATTAGAATGGATATTTTTACCAAATAAACCAAATAAAAAATTAAAAACTTATGTGGAAAAGATCTCTGATTTGATTTGGAAAGGAAAATTGAGACTTCGTCAATTAGCAGGAAAAGACCCAGCAGAAATTGTCGTACCTTTAACTAAGGAGGACATTGAAAAATTATGGACAGAAAGTGAACCTTGGCAAAGAGCTTGCAGTGATTTTTTGGGAGAAATTAACAGCAAATATCCCAAAAGCGATAGAATTGATCTTATAAAGAGAGCTGATTGGATCTTGCCTCGAATTGTACGCGAAAAACCCATATCTGGAGTTCGTACATTTTATACAGATGCCAACAAACAGGGAAAAGCAGGTTACAAATCCGAAAATTTAAGTAGAGTGGTTCAAAGTCCTTATAATTCAGTTCAAAAATCAGAATTGTATGCTATTCTGTTGGTATTAATGGATTTTTCAGAACCTCTCAACATAGTGACTGACTCTCAGTATGCTGAAAGAGTAGTATTACATATTGAGACTGCTGAATTTATTCCTGATGCTTCAGAGTTGACTTCATTATTTGTTCAATTACAAGATACCATCAGGAAAAGGAGTCACCCTTTTTATATAACTCACATTCGATCTCATACTGGTCTGCCAGGCCCTCTAGCACAAGGTAATAATGAAATTGATAAATTATTGATAGGTAATGTGTTGGAGGCCTCAGAATTTCATAAAAAACATCATGTCAATAGTAAAGGTTTAAAAAAGGATTTTTCCATAACCTGGCAACAAGCCAAAGAAATAGTGAAGAAATGTCCTACTTGTTCCTTTTACAATCAGACACCATTACCAGCAGGATGTAACCCAAAGGGTACTCAAAGGAATGAAATCTGGCAGATGGATGTGTTTCACTTTGCAGAATTTGGAAAATTGAAATATGTACACCACACCATAGATACTTATTCAGGATTTCAATGGGCAACTGCCTTGAGTTCTGAAAAAGCAGATTCTGTAATCACTCATTTATTAGAAGTCATGGCTATCATGGGTATACCTGCACAAATCAAAACTGACAATGCTCCATCATATGTCTCTGTTAAAATGAAGCAATTTTTTGCTTATTACGATATAAAGCATATTACAGGTATACCACATAATCCTACAGGTCAAGCAGTTATAGAAAGATCAAACAGAACTCTAAAGGATATGCTGAATAAACAGAAAGGGGTAACAAAAACCCCCAGAAATAGACTGCATAATGCTCTATTAACTTTGAATTTTCTCAATGCCGATGAGAAAGGAACAACAGCTGCGGAGAGACATTGGGTAATAGAAAAAACTGCAGAATTGAATCAGCCTATATACTTTAAAGATGTGCTAACCTCAGAATGGAAACCAGGGTATGTGCTGCGTTGGGGACGAGGTTTTGCTTTTGTTTCTACAGGAGGAGATAAGCTGTGGGTACCATCAAAATTGATAAAGGCTCGATTTGAACAAGAGACCTCTTAATTGAAAAGGTGATAGTTCATCAACCAGCAAGAGCATCCAATTTGAACTAACTTATACAAGTAACACATGCTTTTTCATTTAATCAGGTAACAACTTGCCAAAAAAGGAACATCCCCAAAATTAAACGTGGGGAAAGGCTTTTGTTTTTGTCTTTTAGGAAAATGTAGCCTTAGGAATCTGAAGACCACTGGACAAATGAGACAAGTGAAGAAAAGGGACAAATCATTTATCCCAGGAAACAGAATAAAATGGCCTATTGGTATATCATCTAAAAAATTTTTATATCTCCTTAAATGTTTGTTTTTATTCTTCTCTGAGGAAATTTAACACTATTCATCTTCTAATAGTCCCAGTTCAATTATAATTTAAGGCTGACTTTGGAGTTGGAGAATGGCCCTCTCCTTCTTTAAACTCAAGCATGTTTGTTAAAAGGAAAATGCAAACTCCCTGTATCATGCCAGAAGGGCCATCTTCTGCTATGGGACAGAAGAAAGCAAAATTAATAAAGGGACTATTCTATTACTAATCTCAACTCCTTGATTCTATTCTGATTCTTTAAACTTTTCTTAAGGTATGAATATTATCTGTATGTATGTCTTTGTGTTCGAGTCTTTTATCAGTTTCCTGCAGGAAATAACGGCCAGGCCTGGCATCAACTGGAGTCTCCAGGAAGAAAATGGGGCCCCACAAAAACAACAATTCCACGTGGACAATAATGACATCACTAAGCTGACAAACATCATCTACAGATCAGCTTTGAATTACAAAGTGCTTAGAACAATTTTGAGAGGGATGACTGAGATGATCCA
>CABHPH010081659.1:0-10476 GCA_902168325.1 Peromyscus nudipes | reverse complement strand
ATGAGTTTTTTCCTCACTGCCTTTGGAAAACACCCGCCTGCCTTCCCACGGAACTTGCGCCCTTGGCTCTGGGGGACACTATTCACGTGCCGGGCCTTGCCCACCGGTGCACTCGCTCACCTGCAGCCGCCTCCGGCTCCACCACCACCCGCTTGTTGGCGAAGCGCCGCGCGCCGTCCACGGCCTCCCTGCGCCCGAGGCGGGATCCTGCGGACAGCCCGGAGCACCGTTAGCAAGCCCGCCGGACTCTCGCCACCCCCGCCCGCGAACCCAGCCCTCTGTGTGGCCGTGCACCAGCTCCCGCGCCCTGACACGCACCGGCGTGCAGTAGAACACGACTCGCGGCCGCCAGCGCCATCTTGGCTGTCACAGGATCTAGACCCACCGAGCGGCGCAAGCAGCAGCCGGGCGTTGCAGACTCCGCCTCTCGGACCCGCCCCGTCACCCCCAGGTCCCGGGCAGCCAGCTATTCCGCAGCCTCCAGCGGACTGGGCGTGGCCTCCCGAGCCAGTATCTTGGCGCAGGCTGAGACACACCCACCCAGGGTCAAGGCAGCTGGCAGCACTAGGTAATGAATAAGCTTGTGTCAGGGGCGGGGCACGGGGGAGGATGGTGTCCAGAGATTCGAGGGCATTCACCAAGGGTTCCGCCAGCTGCCTGCTGGAGGGAAGGCTGCTAGATCTCACAGGAGCAGTGCAGAAGCTCATACCAGAGCTGGGATTAGGAATTTAAATCATGGCTGGCAGAATGGCTGCAGGGTGGTGAACAGATTTGTCTTGCAACACAGGGGCAAGCCCGGAAGGCTGTTACCCTGGGTTAAAACATACCTCACAAGTGTTGTATTTTTTTAAAAAAAAGATTTAATTATATATACAGTGTTCTGTCTGCATGTATGCCTGCACGCCAGAAGAGGGCATCAGATCTCATTCTAAATGGTTTGAGCCACTATGTGGTTGCTGGGAATTGAACTAAGGACCTCTGGAAGAGCAGTCAATGTTCTTAACCTCTGAGCCACCTCTCCAACCTCTTAAGAGTTCATTTTTATTTGTGTCAATACTGAAGGGCCAATAATCAAAGCAGCCAACTGTGTGGCGTATGTATGCACGGCAGTGAGGGGCAACCTCAATGTTCACTCTCATTTAAACGTTTCGAAGTCTTCTGGCATAGTCTTTGCTGTTGTGCTGAGTACAGAATCAGAACCTGGGCCACACCACCAACTCAGACCAGTATGAGACAGAAAAGAAAATGATCCCCATATCTTCCCAACGTAGCAGCAGCAATCTCACCCTGAGTCCCCTGGCTTTTAGAAATGCTACTTTGGGAATTAAACCTAACGCGAGTTCTTGGTTGGGCAGACACCACCAATCTCGACTCTTCTGGACTAGGAAGAAAGAGGCAGTGAAACCAGTAATCAATATGCATTTTAATCCTAGGTTTATTCAACGGTCCTTTCACTCTACACAAGTACAAACACAACCTCATCTAAAATGCTACAAAGTTATAAAACTCAAAACAAATTTTATAGTACTGACTGTACAATAAAAGCAAAAAGAAGCAATGTATACACTGCCAAGGTTAACCTGCAACATCACCATGAATGGCAGGTGATAACGAGGGTGGCGGTAGGTTCCATGAGGACCCTGTAGACCTAACTGGCTCACCAATTTCAGAGAGTAACAGAGACACGGGGACAGGAAAAGAGAAGGTGTTTAACCCTACGAGTCGAAGAGGACTCCGAAGGGGACACGGCAAGGGCACGACCAGGTTATCACCTGTGGAAAACGGTGTTGCCATTTGAAGGCTTGCTTGTCCCAGGTGGCTCTGCTACCAAGCAGATTCTCAAGATCTGGAAGGGTGAACTTTCTAGCCAGAAAACTACAGGGTACCTCTCTGGGCACAGTTCTCAATCAACAGTACCACTGCAGCCAGAATCCTCCTGCAGAGGAAATATCTCCACTGCTGTCTTCTAAGCCCACCTGGTAAGGGACCCTTCCCTACAGACCCTCATTTGGCTAGAGAAAGGACAAAACTGAGCTGGGGAAACATAAGTTACAGAGGTACGAATCGAGGTCCCTGCTTATCGGGAGGAGTTGGAGCTGGAGCGGCTCCTATGGCGGCGGCGGCCGGGAGATCGAGACCTCCTACGCACAGGGGACCTGCGCCTTGGGGAGCGAGACCTGCAGGAAGAGAAAACAAGTCAGCCAAAAGTAAAAGCTCCAAGCAGCACAGCTGTGGGGGCAAACCGGCCTTTTCTAAGATAATTCTGAATGTGTTTACAACCCTGTGAGCTGTGGCTTCTGCTATATCTGAACCTAAAAGCCCCTCTCTTAACCCCTCCTGTTGTCTTTTTCTTTTTGATTTTTCTAGAGTTTCTCTGTGTAGACCAGGCTGTCCTTGAACTCAGAGATCCACCTGCCTCTACCTCCTGAGAGCTGGGATTAAAGGAATGTGCCACTATGCCAAGCAGGCCCCTCACGAAGGATAGAGAGCTGACATCTGGTTTCATGGGAACCATGCTAGCTCAGACTCCAGAGGTGGTTCCTTGGAAGGGTCTCACTGCTTGTCAACAACACATATTTTAACTGTTCTTTCTCTGACCAAGGGCTACTTGCTGACCTACTTTCTGTATTCAACCCCAAAGGAATGGGCAACATTGAAGGACCCCAAAGTCATTACAGCCATTTAGGTTTATAAATCACATAAGCCAGATGGGTCAAGAACAATTCCAAATGAATTCACCTCCTTCTCATGCGTGGGGGTGACCTGCGCCACATGGGTGGCGGTGGAAGCATCCTCCTGGGTGGGCTAAATCGCCGTGGGGGTGGCCGAGGCCAGGGTGCCAACACAGCAGTTGCAGTGATCTCTTGGCCATCAATTTGTCCTGTAGAAAAAAGGGACAAAACCATAAAATCTCTACTATTAAATACTTAACATACTAACACCTGTGATAGTGTGGTGACACATGTCTGAAATCTCAGCACTCAGAAGGTGGAGGCAGGTATAGTCCACACCTTTAGTTCCAGCATTTGAGAGGCAGACAGAACAGGTGGATCTCAGAGTTTGTAGCCAGCCTGGTCTACATAGCAAGGTCCAGGTTAAGACCAGATAGGGGTACGTAGGGAGACCCTGTCTCAAATACAAAACAAAACCCACCTACCCCAGGCAAGCACCAAGCAGGTGCTCAGCCGACCAAGGCAAACAATCGTAAGATAACCCCAGGAACACCAGGAAAAGCTACTACAGAGCATGAGATCTAAGAGACACTAATGGAGGCACTGGAACAACTTCCCAGAAGACAGATAGCCCACACAAAATTCTGAAGACTGTGCTGAAACCTGCTGGGCGGGAGACACAGAAGGGCCAGCAGTGGAACAGTGACAGGACAGCACAGGGCTGGCTCAGGGGCAGGAAGGTGACACCAGGAACTGAGCTTCCTTTTTTTGAAACAGGGTCTCTACACAGCCCTAGCTACCCTGGAACTCGCTAGGTAGACCAGACCAACCTTGAACTCACAAATTCACTTGCCTCTGCCTCCCAAGTGCTGGGATTAAAGGGGTCACCATAAGTGACCCTGAACTTTCTTTTTTTAAGGACAGTGGGAAGCTCAGGCTGGGGGTTGGGGAACACTTGTTTGAAGACTTCTGCAGCAATCTACATGAACTAATTTCTAAATAAAAGGGCAGAAAAGGAAAAATTTAGGGATGGTTTCAAAAGCAGAGATAGCACTACAAACCTCAGGAAATTATAGGGTCTCAGAGAGAAAAAAAAGGAAAGCACACTGAGGTGTATACTAGCTCCTCAGGGTCAACAAAGGGCACAGCTCCTACCTTGCAGTACCCAGAGGCTAATTCAGGCACACTCAATTAACTCCAGGAGTTTAACATAACTAAACCTAGCCGTAGCCAGCCACTGGCCCACAACCAAACCAGCTCCAATGAAGAACTGAACCATAGATAAGATACATACACCATCTAGCCAGTTGCCAGTGAAGGCCACTCTAGCTGTCTCTAGTTCCCTGAATTTTTAACTGATTAGCAAATGCTCACTCTGGTAATATCAGATGACAGGCAGACTTTGAAAGTGAAGGTGTGATTCACAGGCCCTGAGCTGATATGAATGAACGACACAGGTAGCCTATGATGCACTCTTGAAACACTTGAGGGAGCCTAAAGTGAATTAAAAGAAGTGGCTAAGTATCAAAGAAAATCCATATTCAAAAGCAATCATTAAAAACAATAACAAAACCCCAACTAAAACTTTTAGATATTGTAAACTTAACAGGCATCTGACGACTCTTAAGGTTCGCCCAGCACAGATTAACGGCCCAGACAGTATAGCGACCTGCCTGTTCTCAGTCTCAGTCGCCTACATCCTACACTAGACACAAACGCTGTATTCTCTAAAATGCTTATTTGAAGACAAAGTGGAAACTGACCACCAAAACTATTCCTAAGAACACTCCACCTGGCCAGGCGGTGGTGGCGCACTCCTTTAATCCCAGCATCCAGGAGGCAGAGGCAGGAGGACCTCCACAAGTTCGAGGCCAGCCTGCTCTACTACACAGCTAGTTCCAGGATAGTCAGGGCGGTTACACAGAGACCCCCACACCCCGCCTTTAATGCCAGCACTTGGGAGGCAGAGGCAGGCGGATCTCTGCGAGTTCGAGGCCAGCCTGGTCTACAGATCGAGTTCCAGGACAGGCTCCAAAGCTACACAAAGAAACCCTGTCTTGAAAAAAAAAAAAAAAAAGAGAGAGAGAGAGACAGAGAGACCCCCCCCAACACAACAAAACCCAAAACAAAACAAACCAACACAAAACAAAAAAAATCCACTCCACCAAGTTACATTAAAAAGCACTCTCAAGAGATAGATACATTGTGTGCATTCAGTATATATATCATGTAGCAAAGCAATCCTAAAAATGCTGAAATGTTGGTAAAATAGAAAAGGATTCTCAAAATGATTAAAGAAATATTTCCATGTAAAAGCCAAATATATTCTTTGTAAGAAAAGCTTCACTTGATCAACAGGTCTTTTGTTTTTTTGTTTTCCTGGAGCTGAGGACTGAACCCAGGGTCTTAAGCACTCTACCACTGAGCTAAATCCCCAACCCGATCAACAGGTTTTTAACAGATTGAAAAATCCCGAAACTGCTAATCTATTCATATTTGCTGACCTTTTCTTTTCGGGACTAGTGAGTACTTCAGAAAACATGCTCTTGGTGATACACCCCACGAGTAAGAACCAGACTCTACAAAGGGCTCCATTGAGACTCAGTAGCACCTGGGTTGGAAACCCATTCCAAGTGTCCCACAGGCAATCAGGTAGGTCTCTGTGAGGACAGAGGTGACAGGGTGGAGGGTGGCCACAGAGTCACTCACCTCCATCCATGTGCTTCAGCGCTTTCTCTGCTTCATCTGGGTTCTCAAACTCCACATATGCGTAGCCTTTGGATAGATGAGGATGCATCCTTTCTACAGGCATGTCAATCATTTTAATTTTCCCATAAGTAGAAAATATTTCCATGATATGATCCTGGAGAGGGAAAGAAGGGTCACATCCTTGTTTTCCCATCTATTTAATGGTCAAAGGGAATTCACTAAATGCTGAGTAAATCTCCAGTGTAAAAACATCCTGCCACTTGACAAAATGTGTCACTGGGGCCAAAGTCTCCTGGACCTAAGTGTAATAGATTAAGACCATTCAAAAGAATTAAGCAGCATTCCAATCAAGTCATGGACTACATAGTTCTCAGAAAGAAGGATTACATTCTAGTGCACCTGCTGCCAGACACCAGCTTGTCCAGCCATACCCCTCAACCCTCATGAATCTGTGATTCTTACCTTGGTCACATTCCTGGTGAGCCTCCCAATGTGCACTTTGGTGGGTTTAGGTGAAGGGCTCCGCCTTTTCCTCTCCTTTTCATCTCTTTTAGGTGGTTTGGATCTGAAAATACAAAAATACCCAGAAATTTCCAATTTCCATCAACCATAATGGGTTTGAGGGTGGAGTTCAGGGCAAGGTCCCAGATTTGGTCCCCAGCAATGAAAAAGGAAAAATATCAGCTGGATGTGGTGGTATATGCCTAAAATCCCAGCACCCAGGCCACAGCAGGAGGAACACTGGAGTTCAAAGCTAACCTGCACTGCCTAGTGAGACCCTGCCTCAGCAATAAATAGTGTGAGGTTTCTGCTCAGCTTGAACAGCCTCCATCGAGAAGAGTTCCTTACCAATTGACTTATATCACCTATGGTGGTTTGAATGAGAATGGCCCCATAGGCTCATAAATTTGAATGCTTAGTCATCAGGGAGTGGCACTATTTGAAAAGGATTAAGAGGTGTGGTCTTGTTGGAGTCCTGGAGGTGAGCTTAGAGGTTTCAAGCCCAAGACAGGCTCAGTGTCTCTCTTCCTGCTGCCTTCACATCTGGACGTAGAATTGTTACCACGTCTGCCTGCATGCCACCACACTTCCCGCCACATGACGATGAACTAAAGCTCTGAACTGTAAGCCAGCCCCAATTAAATGCTTTCCTTTATAAGAACTGCCTTGGTCATGGTGTCTCTTCACAGCAACAGAACACTAAGACAAGACATTATCCCTGATTTAGAAACCCTTCAAATTAACGCATACACTTAACTTTTGTTCTGTGTGGACCTGTACCAGGGCAACACGTGTGGAGGTTAAAGGATAACCTAGGAGTTGGGTCTCTCAGCTTCTACCACGTGCATTCCAGGGATGGGCACTCTGGCTGATAGGCTTGGCAGCAAGCACGGTTACTGAGACACCCTGCACTCTAACTCCTTTGATCACTTTTTTTTTGAGACAGGTTCACATGCAAACCAGGATGGCCTCCAACTTCTGACGATCCTGCTGGGATTACAGGCATGCACCGCCACACTTTTCTTTGATATACTTAAAGGGAAATTCACATTTACTTGTACGTGTGTGCTACAGTGCATATGTGCAAGTCAGAGGACAACTTGTGGAGTCATCACACACCACCATGTGGATCCTGGAGATTGAACTCAGGTTGTCATAGGCTTGGCAGCAAAACCTTTATCCGCTGAGCCATCTTGTCAGCCCCTGGTCTACTTTTCTAATAACTGTGGTAATGAGCAGGCTAGCTATCGTGGACTCACTTGGAGCGGGAACGCCGCCTGTTGTCATGCCTGCGCCGAGAAGGGCTTGGGGAGCCGGAGGAGCTGCTCGAACTGGAGCTCCGGGAAGTGCTGGAGCTTCCTGAGCGGCTGGACGCAGAAGAGGAGCTAGAACCACTGCTTGAGCCTGTGCTGGTGCTGGAGCCCGAGCTGGAGGTTGAGCTGGATCGAGACCTGGTGCTGCTGCTCCCACTCGAAGCACTGCGTCTCTTCCGAGTCTTATCCCTGCCACGGTCCTTCTCACTTGACTCTTTAGTGGCCCCTTTATCTTTAGAGCGGCCCTTGGACTTCTCGTCAGAGCGGTCCTTGCGTTTGGTAGGAGAAGGAACCCTAGTGCTGGACTTTTTATTATTTTCTTTGACTCCTAGCAAGCTCTTCTTTTTCACTCCTGATAAATCCATTCTCCCCTTCTGAGGTGTTCAAAGCAGCAATGTCGGCCTCACTTATCTGAACTCTCACTTCTAACTCGAGTCTGAGAAACGATCCCTAATCGATTGCAATTTACGCCAAAGAGCAGCCTAGTAACAAGATAAAAGGATTTAAATAGAGTAAACGAATTGACAAGGCAACAAATCCACTTTGCAACAAAAAGTTGAACACACAAGAAGAGAGCAAGGGAACACAGCAAACAGCCAAGTGTCTACATAGCCTGGACACCCGGAGGATAGCCCTCATCTCCTCATGGAGGCACAAATGGAATGGCCACCTTAGTTTGTCTTTTTTTAAATATGAGAAAAAACACAAAATTTATTACACGTCTAAGGTACAGGAATATTCAGGTTTCTCACTGTTTTCATTAATGGAATGGGGATGGTGACTGTACCTATCACTGTTACTTTGGAGCCTGCATAACACTAGAGTTCACAGGTAAGTTTGATAATGAGCCAGCCAGCCACCCGTAAGCAGCTTTCAAAATACTAGATACCACAATGGCCTCAGAGGAGAAAAACCCAATTTGTAGATCAACTGACAGGCTCAGATTTATTTGTCTTATTGCCATAATTCCCTTTGGGGATACACTGAGTGATGACTAGGTCATCTTGAGAGTGACAAGGACTAAAACATTAAATATTCAACACAAATGGACAAAATGTCACAGGAGAGCATGAAGAAGGGTCCTAAAGCCGGGCAGTGGTGACACACACCTTTAATCCCAGCACTCGGGAGACAGAGAAGGCCAAGAGATGGAGGTCAGCCTGCTCTACAGAGCTAGCTCCAGGACAGCCAAGAGGGCTACACAGAGAAACCCTGAGGGGGTGGGGAGGGGAGCAAGAAAAAGTAGACCATCGGGGTAAACTATAAAGCAAATACGGGGAAATGTGACTTGCTGGATCCAGGCAGCAGTCAGGTAGGCACAAATATGTATTTCTTTCTCCACCTTGAGACTTGGAATGGGGTGAGATCTCACAGGCAGTGTAAAGGTTTGTTAGCAATATGCTAAATAACAGTAACAATAAAATAGAAACTGCTTCCTGTGCCCTCTTCTCAGGGAGCAAAATACTATCCAAGGCCTCAGGATTTATCTTTTTTTTTTTTTTTTGGTTTTTTGAGACAGGGTTTCTCTGTGTAGCTTTGCGCCCTTCCTGGAGCTCACTTGGTAGCCCAGGCTGGCCTCGAACTCACAGAGATCCGCCTGCCTCTGCCTCCCGAGTGCTGGGATTAAAGGCGTGCGCCACCAACGCCCGGCCTCAGGATATATCTTAATTTGACTTGAGAGACATGGCACTTCTAAATGCTGCTGAATAAGTATTCTAGCCCCAAACAGAAGAGCCCTTGCCTTTGGACAAATGAATGGAACATGGGAAATGATTCCTATACATCTCCTTTCCTGGGCTATAAAATCTTTTCAAGCTGTTTGCCCTAAATATACTAGACACACCCACCAGGGAACACAAGACCCACCAGGGAACACACTAACTCATGGTCTGGAGTAAGCAAGTACGCCTGTGCTTGATGTCATGCTTCACTACTGTCATCCTGGTCAGGACACTCTTACAATTTTGTTTATTGAGACAGTATCTCTCTATCACATAGCCCTGGCTGTCCTGGAACTCACTCTATAGACCAGGCTTGCCTTGAATTCAGAGATCTTCCTGGGATTAAAGGCGTGTGCCACTATGTCTGGCTGGCACTCTCTGTTATTCTTATAACTTTGGGTTTTTTTTTGTTTTGTTTTTGTTTTTTTGAGACAGGATCTATTATGTAGCTCCAACTACATTAACAGAACTGGAACTCCCTAGGTAGACCAGGTTGACCTCTGTCTCCTAAGTGCAGGGATTAAAGGTGTATTTTGTTAAAGATAAGGCCTCTAGCCCAGGCTGGCTTCAAATGTTCTATGCAGGAATGTTTGCCCGTTGATCCTCCTGCCTCCATCTGGGATTACAGACTTCATATATGGGGCTGGAGACAGAAACCAGGGCTCATGCACAGTAGGCAGAAGCATACCACCACTGAGCTGTTCCTAGAGCTTCACTTTTCCTGACATCAGCTCCCAAAGGCCTTAGCTAAACTAGCCTGAGAATCTGACCAGCTAAAAGCTTGATGTTAAATGACAGTGGAAGGGCTGTTTCTTCAACACCTACATCCACTCTTACCTCATTACACATGATTCTGAATGTTTAATAAAGTGTAACAGCTCACCTTAAGATCACTTTTGGGTGAGATCACATAGAGCAGCACTGTCAGTAAGAGTGTGAGCCATGAACACAGCCTCAAATTTCCTTGCAGCCATATCAAAACTGGTGAATAACTTTTTTTTCTTGTAGTGCTGGGGAATAACACTCAAGAGCCTGTCCAGGTAATGGTGGCGCACACCTTTAATTCCAGCAGTCAGGAGGCAGAGACTGGAGATCTCTGAGTTTGAGGCTAGCCCGGTCTACAGAGCTAGCCAGTTCCAGGACAGCTAGGGCTATACAAAGAAACTGTTTCAAAACCAAAACCAAAAACCCAAAAAAACAAAACCCCAAACCAAACTAAACTAAAAAACCTCAGAGCCTGGTGCACTCAACAAGGACTCTACTACTGACATAGATTGACAGTCCAAAATTAATAGTCCCCCCCTCACTTTCTTGAGACATGGTCTCACTATGCAGCCCTCAATGGCCCAGGTTGACCAGGCTGGCCTCAAACTCAAGAAACCTGACACCTGACAGGGCTGGGATTAAAAGTAGTATGTGGGTCCCAAAATTAGTTTTTAATAAGAAAATAAATATTACCTCTGTAACATATACACTAAATGTGTTTTTTTCATACTAAGTTATTTAAATCTGGTATGTACTTTAACATTTCAGTTTGGGTTGCCACCTAACTGCTCCATA
>CABHPH010081656.1:0-18127 GCA_902168325.1 Peromyscus nudipes | reverse complement strand
TTTTCTATTTCCCTTTTCAGGTCTTGGACTGTTTCCTTGATCTGTTTCATTGCTTGTTCATAATTTTCTTTCAGGGCTTTATTGTTTACTTCCAGGGCTTTATTGTTTTCTTCTGCTTTATTTGTCCTTTCCTCTAGTATTTTATAGCATTCTTCCCATTTTTTGTTTGTCTTTTTCTCAATTTCATTTGTCATTCCGTCTATATAAGACTCTACCTTCTTCATAATGTTATTTATAAGGCTGTTTTCTTCTGCTTCTTCCATTTTTTGATGTTGAGGTCTAGATGTTGGAGGAGGGCTAGGTTCTGGTGATTCTGTATTGCTCTTCATTTTGTTGTATGTACTTCTGCCTTGATGTCTGCCCATCTCCTTGTGGATTCGTTTCTTGGTCTTATCAGTGCGCTTGGTCCAGACAGAGCTGACAGATTCAGGAAGCCTCTCTCTCTTGTCCAGATGGGAATATGGGGCGGGATGGGAGCTTTTGTCCAGATGGGAGGTCTCGTGTCCAGATGGGAGGTCCTGGGTAGGATCCACTTTACATTTTAAAAGCATGTTTCTCTATTGTCTTTCTGTTTTCTTACTTCAGTGAAGAACTCTGCTCTGATGATGGAGGGTCTCATTTTCCATTCACCACTTATTTTTATCACTGTCATTTAAAGTTTGCTACTGTGACTTTTTCTCAGCTTCAGTTTATTGTCTTTTCACATGTTGACTTGTTACATTTTATCAAGTGCAGAAATATTTTGATCATTCTTCAAATACTGTGTTCAGTCCTTTGCCTTGAAAATGACTTCACAGAAGTGACCACACCCACAAATACACACACACACACAGAGGAAAGAGAGAGACAGAGACTGTGAGACAGAGAGAGAGAGAGAGAGAGAGAGAGAGAGAGAGAGAGAGAAAGAGAGAGAGAACTGGAAAACTGCACACTGACTTAGAAAACTCATTGATGTCCTGAAAATATTTTCAATTTTTCATTATTATTGGAGGATGGATTCTGTGGATCCAGCATAAGACTTAACATATTTAACTCAAGTATTCCACCATTAAACTATATATTGAGACTTATGTACATATTTTATCTTTAACAGTTTTAACTTTCCCTCCATTTAATTGATGTTGGCTGTAGACTAGTTGTAAACTGTCTTTATTTTGTTTAGATGTGTCCATTTCATCTCTGATATCTCGAAGACTTTTGTCATGAAAAGGCATTGGTTTGGTCAACTTTTTTTCAGCAACATGATCATATTTTTTTTCTATCTGATTGTTTATATAGAGGAATACATTGACTTATTTCCATGTGTAGAACCATCCCTGCATATCTGGGACAAGGCTACTTGATCCTGGTGGATGATCTTTTTAACTTTTTTTTAAAAATTCAGTCTGTGAGTATTCTTATTGACCAGTTTTGCATCTATGTTCATGATGGAAATTGATCTGTAATTCCCTTTCTTTGTCAAATCTTTATGTGGTTTGGGTATCAGGATGAATGTGGCCTCAAAACTTAGTGAGTGCAAACTACCTGAAATCTGTGAGAGTGGCCCTAGATGTTTCCTATAATGGGAGATACTCGGCCTGACCTGGCCATCTGCTATAACCAAGCAAGGCTTCCAGAAGTAGTACTGGGACATCAACAGAGCCACAGAACTCTGACCTACAATCTATCCTGTCTGTTAGATGTGCTGGTGTAAAGGTCACTGAATTCGTGAAAGTGCCCAACAATGACTGATCCAATTTGAGGTCCATCCACTGGAGGGAGCCCATGCCTGACACTGCTTTTATGGACAGGAATCTGAGGCTGGATACACCAGAGACCTGGGATTGAACGACACATGACCAAACATGATTGTGTGTGTGTGTGTGTGTGTGTGTGTGTGTGTGTGACAGTATTTATATGTATGTATGTATATATGTGTGTGTGTATATTAGAAACAAATACATTTAATTCTTATTAAATAAATAAATTATATATATATATATGAATTAAACAGTCTAAACAGTCAAAAGAATGATTCCTAATGATAACCTGCTGTACTCATAGAAGGGTACCTAGCCCAATTGCCATCAGAGTGGTACCATCCAAAAACTGAGAGCAGATACAAAAACCAGCCTCCAAACACTAGGCAAAGCCAGGGAAAGTCTGCAGAAGACAGGGAGCAAGGATTATAGAAGCCAGAGGACTCACAACACCAGGAGAACCTGGTCCACAGAATCAACTCACCAGGGCTCATAGGACTTCACAGAGGCTGAAGTGACAATCATGGACCCTGTATGGATCTGAGTCAGGTCTGCTATGTATGTTATTGTTGGGTAGCTTTGTGTTCTTATGGGACTCCTAACTGTGAGAACTGGGGCTGTCTATGATTCTTTTGCCTTATGACCCTTGGGACTGTTTTCTTCCTACTGAGTTGCCTCTTCCAACCTTGATATGAGAGTTTGTCCTAGTCTTATTGTAAATTAATATGCCATGTTCAGTTGATATCCCTGAGACGCCTGCTCTGTTTTTGGAGGGAAACAGAGGAAGAAGGTATTTCAGGGAAGAGGGAAGTTGGGAGGGACTGAGAGAGTGGAGAAACTATAGTTGGTATGTAATATATGAGTGAAGAATAAATTTTTAGGTTTCTACTGTTCTGTCTCAATGTTATTGATATTTATTTTTATAATGTCTAATCTTTGGTCAATCACTTAGTGTACCTTTGTTCATAATCTTAAACACCATTGTTTTTTTTATAAAATTCAATTATGTGCTTTTGAAATTTCAATAATTTCCCTATATTTTGAAAATACTGAATGCTGCTAATTTTCTTACTTTTTAAATTTTCATGGTCTTTTTTCATTGTTCTTAGTCCCATGTTACATGAGGATGTTTTCAGACAAGCATATTATGTACGTTGAGTATATTCCCATCCATAATTTCCTACTTTCCTCTTGAATATACTTTTCCTACATACCTTTGTATCCCTCTGTGATGGCTGCTAGAAGGAATGGGCAGGCTTGATGTCTCAAAGGGCCAGACCTGTTCATGACTAGTTTTCCTGCCTCCATGGTAAGGGTAGAAAGTACATGGAAAAACAGTGATATGTAATCCAAATCCATAGAACTGCTAGTGAAAGGCAAAATTCTAGAGTCATAGTTGATAGGGAGTGAAGCAAGTTTATTCTTGGATCTATAACCAAAGACAATGTTGAGGGTGGCTCTTTTATCCCATTAAGTATAGTATTTTAGAAATTCATGTCTATAAAGGGGTTGGGAGGACAGAGAATGAGATCCATGGGCAGTGGGCAGTGAGGAAGTGTGCTGGACAGCATCTGTGTTAGTCAAGGCTTTTATCTCCATATCTACGCTTTGCATGGAAGATGCAGTTGTCCTGGTCTTCCTGATCCCTGCTCCTGGAAGTCTTTCACAAACACAGCACTTGCCTCAAAGTAAACCTCAGAGCTGTGTACAATTTTTGTGTCAGTAAGGAATGTAGGACATGACTTCTCCTGTATGGATTCTAGAGAGAATAGGTCATAACAGTGGGGTCATAACAGTAGGTAGAGGGAAGCAATTCTTCCTTATTGACCTGTCTTCTTAGCTCTAACTGCACACTTGTTAGGCTGTAAGAAGATTTCTTATAATTCACAAGCACACTTACAATGTTTTTGAAGGGAGAGCTAGAAAAAAGGGAGAAAAGATGAGTGTGAATATAATCAATGCAAATGTCTAAAATATAAGAAAAAATTTTAAGCAAACAACAAAATGCACTAATTTGCACAATGGATATCTCTTAGTAAATCTGTTAAAAATTAGGAATAGCATGGCAGCAGTGGTGCATGCCTTTAATACCAGCACTTGGTAGGCAGAGTCAGGTGGATCTCTGTGAGTTCGAGGCCAGTCTGGCCTACAGAGAAAGATCCACTACAGGCACCAAAACTACACAGAGAAACTCTGTCCCAAAAAACCAAAAATAAAAAATAAAACTTAGGAATAAAACCCTTTCCGAGATGGAATCTGAAGATCACCACATATTCTGCCTGGTAGAGTCTAAGGAATAAGACTCAGCAGTTGACATCTTAGTCATGTATGCTTGGTCATCAGAAAACAAAATCCTTGCAAAGGGCAGGGAAGCAACTCTGTAAGTTAAACTAGGAAACAAGTTGCCACTGTCACAGGTGTGAAGGGGTTTGTGTCTTACTTCCTCATCTGCCTGTGTTATTGTGAGCACTGCTAGTGCTATCCCATCTTTGACAGTAATAGTCAGCTTCATCTGCAGCCTGGGCTTTGCTGATGGTCAGGGTGGCCGTGTTCCCTGAGCTGGAGCCAGAGAATTGGTCTGGGATGCCAGAGGGACGTTCATTATCTTTATATATGACCAGCACAGGGGCCTGGCCTGGCTTCTGCTGGTACCAGTGAACATACTGATCTGAGAGTTTTTCTCCAGAGCAGGTGATTGTGGCCTTTTGACCTAGGGCCACTGATACTGAGGGAGGTTGAGTCAGTACATAGGAGGCCATGGAACCTGCAAAAGAAAAGAGAAGGATGCTGAGTATATTGAACAATGCCATTTATAAGGCCAACTAACCCCTCTACCAGAACAGGACTCAGGATTCAGGGCTAGACAACAATGTCTGTAGGCTGAAACATCTGACTGAGTCTGGGTAGGTCACCTGTGCAGAGGGAGAGGAAGGGGAGCAGCAGGAACAGCCAGGCCATGGTGGAGATGCCACAGAGTAGTGGATCCTGGAAGTCACAGCACAACCAGGCTAATCAGGCTTTTATTCTCTTTCAGTCCTTTTGAGGGTAGTGGATGTTCTGTGGCTATGCAAATTTACCCCTCTCTGGGTCTCCACATGGAGGCCTATGTGGGGAAAATACTTCAAAGCTGTGATGCAGAAACTGATGATGAGGGGTGGAGCCTGACTCATTCAAGAGTCCCTTGGCTCAGAAATTCCCCCTAAGTCCCTGTGATCTCTGATCGCAGTAACCCTGCAGGCACTTGTCCATGATAGTCTCCGAACTGCTGAGCTGTTCTTAGCAAGGCTGTGCACCTTTCTTTGCCTTGTCCATGGCATATACTTGGTCTTGTTGAGGGATCACTACTGACCTGTGACTCAGCAGAAGGTATAGTGCAGGAGCCATAACCCTGAGGGCAAGAGACTGATCCTGGGGTCAGTTCTCCTACAGTGGATTTCCCACTGAACTCAGAGTGCTTTTCCCAATGAATTACAGCCATGGTAGAAACACCAAGGTTCACACCTGGGATTCCACCCAGCCAGAGGATTTCCTGGTGAGTCCCTCACTATGCATGGCTTCTGCCTATGTCCTGGAGTGATGCTGTTATGTGATTCTCAGAATGTCTTCACTGGCAGTAAAAACCTGTCCCTTGACACTTTCAGTCAACTTCCCCTGCACAGCCCCATTCTCAGGCTTGGCTGCTCCTGGATGCTACCCTGCTACCCTCTGCTGGTGGAAGAGTCTAAGAACAGAAACTTCCTTCATTTTTTAACTGGCTCCAATGTCCGTGTAAACTGAAAAGTTGCAGTGCAGGGATCCACTTTACTCTGTGTTTACTTCACATGCTCCAACATCCTGTGGCTGCACAGACAACTGGTAACCCTGGTGTGTGGGGCGGCAGACAGAGTCTGATCCTAATCCCTGCCCTGGGGATAAAATTCATGCTCCTTTCCATCAATGTTTGTCTGTGTATGTTTGTGAGACTATGCATGTTGTATATTTATATCACAACTGTGGGTCACAAAACAGGGTACCTTCAGGACACAGGCAGAATCCTGAGCAGCGTGAGGAGGGATTCACCGAGGAAATCCTTAGGCACAGGACAACAGCACAATAAAATATATATTATTTTAATATTTTTTGAGAAATTCATAAATGAGCTCTGAATTTGTATTTCTCTTTCTATCCCAGACAATGAGTGTCATATCTTTTTTCCCAAACTAATTATATCTACATTATTATCAATACATATAATACATATATATACATATACATATATATACACACAATATATATATAAAGATAAGTTCCTGGTTCCATTCAGCTGTACTGATATGGCATATACTCATGTTTATATTTATTTTATTTTGAATATCACAGTGTATCACAGTCTTTTCTTTCCTTTTGGATTTTTAATTAATTAAATGTAGTCATTTGTTTTACAGCCTAACTACAGTTTGTCATTCATCCTCTCCTCCCATTCCCTCCCCCAACCTCCCCTCCACTCTCTTTTTGGATTTTGAGATAGGGTTTCTCTATGTAGCCCTGGCTGACCTGGTATTGGCTCTGTAAACCACATAGGTCTTGAATTCAGAAAATCACCAGCCTCTGCCTTCCAAGTGCTGGGATTAAAGGCATGTGTCAATACAGCCCTTAAGTCTATATACCTCAAACAATCAATTCTGCACCAGATTTCTGAATGCTGGGATAGCAGGAATGAAACACCATACCATGTGTATCATGTTAAATTAAGTATTTAATTATTTTTAGTTCAAAAAATGATGGATAAAACTAGTTCACAACATATAGGACATCCCACAGCACTTCCCCTTTTCTGTTTTTTTTTTTAAGGAAGATTTTAACTATAACACAGTAAAATTACAAATAATAAAACAGTTATCTAGCAAGAATTACAGTAGCAATATCTAGTCTATTTGTATTTGGCAAAATTAAAGAAGATATCCTATCTATCTTATATTTGTGAGTCTAAGGTTTCATATCTAACTTATCTTTTCTCATAACTAAGGAAATTATAACTATCTAGTCTTCAACTACATCAAAGACCTCAGAAGGATATAATATTATCTGAGAAATGGGAGAAGGACACAAGGAAAGTTCGAGAGTCTTATGAATTGATAACTGCTTGTGAAGAAAAATTTATTGTTCTCTAATAAACTATCACTAGTTATACAAACCACACTAAAGGATAGCCCCATGCACAGCAGTAAATTTCAAATACGAAACTAACTCATTGGTACTTTTCCATTATTTTGGACTCATAGTTCTTTTTCTGGGTTTATTTTAATTTTAAAGTTATTTTTTACTATTTATTGGCATTTACAATATTGTTTTTTTATGACACCTTTTTGTATCTTTTGGAATGTATGTGTTTCTGGTGTTTCTTTAAAGTATTTTTCTGTTTGTTCATTTCATCCTACACTGGTCTGTTTGTGTTTATTGTATTCTGTTTATTAGATGCCTGTTTGTTTTCTAATGACAGATAAACAAAGTGTGTGGATTTGGGTGGGTGAGGATATAGGAAGGATCTGGCAGGTGTTCATCATGGTGGTGGAGGGGAACTGTGATCAGAATATACTGTATGAACATTCTGTTCAATTAAAAATAGGGTCATTTTTTAAAAAGAAGAAGCAAACAAACAAGTCAATGAAATCAAGGACAAAGAAAGAAATTAAAGAGAATAAATGTCTGAACTATGTCCAAGAAAGCAGAAATGAATATCTGACAGAAATGACAAAAACTATCTGAGACTCGAGAACATAGTTAAATTAGCACACAGAAATCCTGAAGGGGACTCCAGATAATGAGGATGGGACTGAAGACCCAACAACACACACACACAGAAAACTCTCAGGAAAGGCTTACAAACAGAATGAAGGAAATAGAAGATAGAAATCAAGTCCTGAAGAGAAAAGAAAAGACCTAACCCAAATAAGACAAAACAAGAAAGATTAAAAACAGAAACCGCACCAGGGGAAGGAAAACATAGGAAATATGGGACACAAGTTAAAAACTAAGCCTTCAAATTACAGGTCTAAGTGAGGGAGAAGATTCTCAAATTAACGGCATAGACCATTTCTTTAAAATAAATCACAGGGAAAAACTTCTACAAACTAAGAATGGCACATCCATACAGATAAGAGAAGTACACAGAACACCAACTGGACAGAACTAGAAAAGACAATTAATGACATATCATAATTACAGCACTAAGTTACAGAACAAAGAAAGTGATTTGAGACAAGCAAGGAAAGAAATTCAAGGAATGTAAAAAGGAAAACCCATCAGAACAATAGCCAATTTATCTACAGAAACATTGTAAGCCAGAAGAGTTTGGAGCAATATATCCCAAGGCCTAAATGACTATAATAGTGAAACTAGAGTCATACACTCAACAAAACTATGTACCATGACTGTATTTTTCATGATGAAAACAGCATAAAAATCATAACCGAGAAACCAAAAATAAGGAAATACAAAAACATTGTTCTGGGCTTGATACAGAAATAAGACAGCATAGAAACTGTGATTGGAGCCATAATTACTAAAACACAAAATACACTGAACCCAAATGACACCAAAAATCAACAACTCAATGACCACAATTAACACACATATTTCAAAAGTAACTTTAAATATCAGTAGAATCAGTTCATCTGTCTGTCAGTCTGTCTCTCCCTCTCCCCTTCCCCTTCACTCTCCTTCTCTTCTCTTTCAATCTGGCTCTCTCTGTCCTCTTTTCTTCCATTCTCCCTCTCCCTTCTTCAATGGTTATTTTTAAGCTTGTGGACAATTTTATTAGAGCTTAAAATAACAACCCAGAGAAAGCAAGCTGTAGATCTTGGCAGCTTCCATGAAGAGGAGAATGAAAATGCTAAAGAAAAAAAGTCATGTATTTAAGTTAAGCCAACATGGTGATCAGTTGCACTGTGGATGTGGTGATTTGAGTGAGATTGTTCCCACAGGTTCTATCATTTGACACTTGGTCCAAAGTTAGTGGTGCTGTCTAGATAAGGCAAGGTGGTGTGATTTTGATGGAGGAGGTAGTCACTGGGGTTTGCAATTTCAAAGCCTTGCACAATAACCATTTTTCTGCTTGATATTCAAGATGTGGGTCACTAGCTTCTTCTGTTGCCATGCCTGCCAATCCCCAGCATCAGGAATATTTACATAAGTCCATGAAACATTCTTCCTTCTATGAGATACCTTGGTCATGGTGTTTTATCAAAGCAACAGAAAAGTAACTAATACAGCAGACAATCAGCCATGTCAGAGGGAGGGGAGTGTTAGGAGGAGAGTGGGGAAGCCAAAACACCAGAAAGAGCAGGCATTAGGGTCTGGTCAGCATCAGAAAGAAATAACCAAAAAGGAATAAAGAGAAAAAGTTATGCCTTTCTAAGTAAGGCCTCAGAAAAGTTGGTTAACTCAATGGAGTCTCCTAGCAGATTGCAGAACTTGCTGCTGTGGGATTCTGACCCATGAGTTTGGCTTCAGAGGTTTCTTCAGGAAACTCTAATTCTGCAGGTCATTTCCTTGAAACTCTGTTCAAAAGAATGGAGTCAAGATCCTGGGAAAACAGGAGCCTTTTGTAGAGGTTTTGATGGGGTGGTTTTGTTTGTTTGTTTCTATACATGGTTACTTCTGTAGTCATTTCAACCCTAAAATGAGATTGTAAAGATGGCCTTGGTGAGCAGGAAGGGAGACCTCAAGGGGGATATGGCATGGTCATGAAAGCAGTTTGGTAGAGACTAAAACACATGGTGGTTGCTTTCTTCTTCCTTCAAAGTCTCTGTGTAGGCTCACTAAGTAAAGAGGGAGTGTAGCTAGAGTTTTCCTGCCTGTCCACAGTCAGGACAAATCTGTTTCACCCGCCAGTCCCACAGCCGCTCAGACCCAACCAAGTAAACACAGAGACTTATATTGCTTACAAACTGTATGGCCGTGACAGGCTTCTTGCTAACTGTCCTTATATCTTAAATTAATCGATTTCTATAAATCTATACCTTGCCACATGGCTTGTGGCTTACCGGCATCTTCACATGCTGTTTGTCATGGTGGCGGCTGGCAGTGTCTCCTCAGCCTTCCACTTCCCAGAATTCTCTCCTCCTTCTCCCGCCTATACTTCTTCCTGCCTGACCACTGGCCAATCAGTATTTTATTTATTGACCAATAAGCAACATGTTTGACATACAGACCATCCCATAGCACTTCCCCTTTCCTTTTTTTTCAAAAAGGAAGGTTTTAACATTAACATAGTAAAAGTACATATAATTTGGGAATTTGGGCATAGATTCTCTTACTACTTCCTGCTGGAGGGGGTCGCTGTATCTTATGGGGACACAAAGAAAATTTTAGGATCATGGAGTAGTCCGTGAGAGTGTATCATCTGAGCCAGTTGCCTTGAAACGGTTCTGGATGTTGGATCACCTGGACCATGGTGTCATCCGAGACCTTTCAGGTGATCTTGGCTGGTCAAACCTGATGTATCTTAATCTGGAATAAATCCATAGCCTCTGGCTTTCTGTAGAAACAAAAGCAGAGCTTCCTTTCCAAAGCAACATATCCTTACATCCAAAATTTAAAGTCAAGGTACCTTTAAAATATACATTTTGGCATAACTCAACAGCTTTTGCAATCAAATGTTTTTCTTCAGTTACAAATATCAAAGAGAACATAATCCAGATTCTCTGTGTGGTAGCCATCTTTATGAGGCTTATTTTTTATATTACCTTGAGCCTATTGCTTTAAACTGCAGCATTCTAAGACTGAAACGGCACTATGGCTGCTGTCTCCACTCACCTCAGCTTCCCAACATGGCGGTGATACTTTTACCACCAGCTCTGGGAGCCTTCATGGGTCTATGCTTCTATCAAAGCAGCGTGTAGCCCAAAAACCTCTTTTTTTGTTTTGTACTAGCAAAGGCTAAATCCACCAGCAGTTTAATGTGCCACTGGCAGACGCCTCATTCCTGCCATACTCCAGGTCGAGCTCGCATGCCAGGAACCCGCCATAGTGACTCAAACACACAGGTTGCCACTAACTTGAAAGAGACAACTAGGAACTGTTTTTAGCTCCGTTTTAGTATTTTTTTTCTCAGGTTTTAGGAAACTCTTGCCAACACGTTGGGCGCAATTTATAGCTAGAGTTTTCCTGCTTGGCCCACAGTCAGGACAAATCTCTGCCACCTGCCAGTCCCACAGCCGCTCAGACCCAACCAAGTAAACACAGAGACTTATATTGTTTAAACTGTTTGGCCTAATGGCTCAGGCTTCTAGCTATCTAGTTCTTACATCTTAAATTAATCCATTTCTATAAATCTATACCTTGCCATGTGGCTCATGACTTACCAGCCTCTTCACATGCTGCTTGTCATGGCGGTGGCTGGCAGCGTCTCCTCAGCCTTCCACTTCCCAGAATTCTCTCCTCCTTCTCCCGCCTATACTTCTTCCTGCCTGACCACTGACCAATCAGTGTTTTATTTATTGACCAATAAGCAACATGTTTGACATACAGACCATCCCACAGCAAGGGAGTGTCAGGAGGGAGAAGGAGGCCATTTGCATTCAAGGAGAATGCCCAGCCTTTGTGTCTGCTCTGTGCTCGATTTTTCTTTTCTTTTTTTCTTTCTTTCTTTCTTTTTTTTTTTTCTTGCCAATAGAGGGGTCTAACTGAAAGACCCCCACCAAAGACCCAGACACAGTTCCCCCAGAAACCCAAAAGAGCTGAGGGAAAAGATATCTTAAAAATAAACAAAACTGAGTCAGTTCCCCCTTCCTGGAGAGGGCAAAGTCAGGTATTTATAAAAGAACAAAGTCAGGATGTCTGATGGTAACCGATTAACCACGAGATGCCCCTCTCTGGAGATAACATGACCAGACCCCGGAGATGGGTTGTAAAACTCCTGACAGGGCAAACAGATAACAAAGTCCAGGCCCGGGAAAAACTGGACCAATCAAGGATGGACCCATACTAACCCCCTCCCCTCTAAGAAATTTTATGGGTTTTGCCTATAAAAACTAACCTCCCCAAGAAAGGGCAAGCTCCTCCCGACCTCACTGCTAAGAGTGAGTGCTTTGGATCGAGCTTCCCTGACCATGGCTTGTAACAAGAATAAACCTTGCTTTTGCATTCTGTACCTAAAGTCTCCGGTGGCTTCTTTGGGGAGCGATCTGGGCATAACACTAACCACAATGCCACCTTAAATGTTCTTACATTGTGCTTCTTAGGAATTTGCTGTAGTTACAAAACAGTTCAAACATGAGACAAGAAATTCTTCTTATGAAGAACAGACATTCCTGTGAACTTTGGTGAGGTAATAGTGAGAGCCTAGACCCACTGCTCCAACTTGAAAGGGAAGTATTTTCACCTAACCTGTATGATCATCACTTTTGACTTTTACATAGTCATAATTACTACAGAGCACAGAACTCTATACAATCCCTGTCTTTTCTCCTTCTTTCTCCAGGAGTTCAGGTAGAAGTACTAGACCTATGTTCTATTTCCTTGAGTAAAAAGCAGAAAACATTCAATGAGTGTGATAGCCAAGAACTTCAGATGTTCCTTCTCACTATTGTAGGCATTTGTAGCAAGAGAACAAAACAGTTCCTGTCCTGCTTCCTCATTTATCTGGGTCACTGTGTTCACTGGTATTGTTCTCCAGTTTTCTCATTTACACCACAGTAATAGTCAGCTTCATCTTCAGGCTGGATGTTGGAGATGCTTAAATACCGATCAGCCCCAGAGCTGGAGCCAGAGAAGTGATCAGGGATCTCATCCCCCTTGCTGTGGCTTCCATCACTCAGAAGACGCATCACAAACTTAGGAGCCTTGTCTGGATGTTGTTGGTACCAACCAATGTTGTAGCCACTGTGCTGACTACTTAAGGTGCAGGTGAGTTTGACTGAGGCTCCCAGGGAGGCAGAGGCTGAGGGTGACTGAGTCAGCACAGGCTGGGAGAAAGACCCTGAAAACAGAGAAACACATTATGTCCATGCTGAGAGAAGAGAGGAGAATGTATCTGCTGTCAGATGGTTTCCCTGAACTGGGATCAGGGTGCAGATGACTCCTGACCTGTACAATGAAGCAGGAAGAAGAGGAGAAGAGTCCAGGCCATGGTGCAAACACCACTGAGCTCTGCTGAGACAGACATGGTGCAGGTCTCTCTTATTCTTTAACAGTTCTCAGAGAACTGACAGGTCCCTTCATGCAAATTTTTCTTGGTCAACCAAATCCCTTCTTAGGTGTGTGCCATCAAAATCCTGAGTGTCACTTCCTGCCTGAGGCTGCCCAAGGGACTGCAGTGACCCCAGCTGGTGGCCCTGTTGAGTCCTGAGCAGACACAAAGAGACAGATGTTTGTGTTGTCAGCTGAGAGTCTCCAGACTCTTCAGTGTCACCTACAGACCCTACTGAGCAGGTTCAGGTCTATCATGTCTGTGTCCACGTGACTTCCCCCAGGTTGTGATCATCAAACACTTTCTGATCAATGTCAGAAGGACTTGCTTCCTCTGGGCACAGTATGTAGACTGAATTTATGAGGAGCTTCTAATCCAGGGCCTTCTCCCATACAGATTGAGGGCACAGATATTCCCTCCATGAGCCCCTCCTCAGATTACACAAGAAACCAACCTCCTCCCTGGTTCCACAGAAGACATATTGGTGAATATTGGTGTCTAGTAAAATTACTATTATATTGCACAACTCTCTGAATACATTAGAAATACAAAGTTTTAGAAAATCACAAGGCAAAACAAAATAAAAAGTGCATACACTAGAATGGAAAAGATAGCTGGTTCGCAATTAAGGATTCGAGAGAGTCAGTGAAGAATGGCTGTGTGTGATGGTTCATGAAAATCTGCCTACTATGTAACTGACATAAAAATCATATCTAACTGGCATGGTTTTAGGGGGATGGATTTTCAGATATGAGGACAGCCATAAATTTACACAAGAGTTAATGAATCAAGAGAGAAGTCATCGGTGAGATTGAGCAAGAGCAAGAGGGACAGCAGGGTTACTGGAGTCTGCTTCAGCTTATACATGTTTAAGGAAGCTGCACTACATGATTTTCCTTGTGAAACCCTCTCCTCCAGGCTCAGCGAATATGCAGAAGAGGAGGTGGAAGCATTGTAAGAGCCAGAGGTGGTAGAAGACCCCAACAAAAGAGCATCTTCCAGACACAACAGGACTGATCCACATGGGAACTCACAGAGATTATGACAGCATGCACAAGACTAGCACAGGTTCAAACCAAATAAAAATGCCAGCTCTGAGAAAAAAAAGTGGACAAAATTCAATCATTAGCCATGCAGTTATTATAACAGGTAACTTCTGAAAAAGGAAAATTCAGTTTTCTCCAATGCAGTGTCACTGGAGATATCAACCACACTCTAGGGCAGTCCTCATGTCCAGGAATAGTTGGCCAACACAGAACAGATTCCATGGCATGTGTTTATTTGTGTGCACTTTTTGCATTATTTTATTTTGTCTGAATGCTTTTCTTTTTTTACTTGGCCTACACGTGCGCTCTAGGACAGATGGAGTTACAGGTGAGATGCTGTCTTAAAAAGTTTTTTTTTTTTTTTTTTTGCAGAAAAGGTTTCTCTGTGTAGCCATGGCTATCCTGGAACACTCTCTCTGTATACAAGGATGGCCTCAAACTCACAGAAATCTTCCTGACTCTGTCTTCTGATTGTTGGGATTAAAGGAATGTGTCACAACTGTCAGGCACCAATTTATTTTTAATAAAGTAATGAAACACTTTAGACACAATGTTGATACAAACAATGGAGAGGAAGAAGAAGAGGAAGAAGAAGGGGAGGAGGAGGAGGAGGAGGAGGAGGAGGAGGAGGAGGAGGAGGAAGAAGAAGAAGAAGAAGAAGAAGAAGAAGAAGAAGAAGAAGAAGAAGAAAAGGAGAAAGAGAAGAAGAAGAAGAAGAAGAAGAAGAAGACAATGAGGAGGAGGAGGAAGAAGAAGAAGAGGAAGAAGGGTGGGAGTGATGGAGGGAGAGAGGGAGGGAAAAGAAGGAAAGAGAAGCTAGGATTCATTTGTCCCTGGTAGAATCCATGCATGGAACTCTATATTGAGGCTTCAGCATACAGGGACAGTTGCTTCCTGCATGACAGTGTGAGTTTACTTGGAACATCCATGGTGGAAGGAAATGGCTCACTGATTTGTGCAATTGTCCTCTAATCTCAAGGACACACCCACACACACATTCACAAACACACACATTCACACACGTACATTAAATAATTAAATAAATATTTTTAAAATTTTTATTATTTTGTGTCTGTCACTACTTTCTGTCTTTCTGTGTTTTTTCCTTATTTTAGGCCCTTATTACTATTGTTGATACTGAAATGCCAGGGTGAATATCTTAGGAGGGAGATCCTTATAAATGAAGGATTACAGGCCCAACCCTGACCCACAGATGACCCACAGGATATATGAGAACCCTGAGTTCTAACAAATATTGATCTAGCACAGGCTACAAACTGTTGTGGTTTGAGTTGCAAATTTTCCTGATTCCTCTATTTTTTTGTTTCCTACTGCCATGTACAACAAAAGAACTTCTAACATCCATTCTGTGCAATATGTGCCAGGATTAGCTTTCCTAAGATTTCCTACTAAAAATGTTAGGCATACCCCTTGGTTTCATGTAAATCATAAAATATTCAAAACTAAGTTTCTTATAACAAGGCAATAATTGCATGTTCACACATGAACAGTCAGAGACCTTTGAGAAAAAGCCTTCTCCTAGAAGCTACACCTCTGGTCTTTGCTTACAGTAGTTCTACCTTGAAAGAGGAGAGATATATTCATATTTTGAGACTGACAGTTGCTTAACATTAGAGTTTAGTTGCCGTCATAAAACTAGAAATATGAGCCAATGTGTAAACATCCTTGGGGATAAAATATGAGTCAAAGTGAATGGAATGTGTGCAAATTCAGAAATATCTTACAAATGATTGCTTGGTTTGTTGGTACCCTGGGATGACCGTAGTGACATACAACAAACTGTGTGGGCTAGCACAAGGGAACTTGTCATCTCATACTGATTTATGGAGGACAGACTTGCAAAATGCACATACTGAGCTAAGCACCCTATGGCACCTCTTCCTTCCCTCCTCTGTCCCTCTTGTTTGGGAACAATCTTAGATGATTTTTGGTCAGCAGCATCAAAGTCCTACATGCACATCAGACTTCACATGACAATCCATCACTGCTACCTCCCTGTTTCTCAAAGTCATCTCATGAAGGCAGAGGGGACTCACTGTTTTAGCATGAGCTCATCTAACTAAGGATATCTGCAATAGTCCTTACAAACTTTTAATGAGATTGCATACAGTGGTACTCAGATTTATCACATCAATAGATCTTCTTAATATGTGTTAACCTAACGTCACAGAAATAATTATTTTAAATATGTACTTACATATAATTTGTTGAATGAAAATCACTGAGAATGCTTCTATCAGGAACCTGTTGACTCTAGTCTTACAAGCAAATACATTTAAGGGAGAGATAAAACATTTGAATTCTTGTTTTATTTTTTATTCTGTATCACAATTGTTGACAAACATCTCCACTTTTATGACTCTAACTAGGACACAAATGAAGGCAGATGCTTCCCTTCACCTTCTTGTCTGTGGAGAGTCGACTTCAGGATGGCAACAGTGTCTGGTCATGGGACCCACTCCACAGGACAGGGCTTACACCCAGGCTCAGACAAATGCGTGTTTGTGTCTTGCTTCTCCATGTGTGTCTCACTGTGCTGAGCACCACTGTAGTGTTTACGCAGTAGCCTTCAGCACTGTCCTCAGACTTGTAACCCTAGAGCCCAGGACAAGGTTATGTTTAAGGTGAAAAGTGACAGGAGACTGGGAGTGTCTGTTGTTGTTGGGTGAATCAGAACCTAGAGGCTTGGCCAGGCAGCTTCTGGAACCAGTGTGGGAAGAGAGGATCAGTAACTGTTGGAGAGTGTCATTCCCCAGTATCACCTCAGGTTGGGGAGGAGAGCCTGAAAAGAAATAGCTGTTAGGAATGAGTCAAGAAATGAGAGGGATCATTCCAAAGGCAGGCCTCTTTAGTCTCTGTGACACCTGACAGAGATGGTGAAAGCTGGGGAATGATGTAGGCATCCGGGTCATGCTGTAGATTTCCAGAGATTCCCAGGACCCACAGATGCTGCTGGACTCTGGGGATCTCAGAATCAGGAATGTGGTGAGTCCATGCATTATGAGACTTTTATTATCACTATCACCACCTCATTACATCTCTGCAGTCCAGGGACAACTCTCCTCCCAAAGGGGCTGGGGGAACTTGAGGAAACACCTGCTGTACCTCTAGTCCAGTGAGCTTTGCCCAGGAGATTACATGTGAGTAAGGAGTCAGTCTCAAGTCTTGTCAGAGTCTCAGAAGCACACAGTGCCCCCTGCTGGACTATGGGTAGTTCCTTCACGGTTTGCTTTAAATACATTCCACATGATTTCTATTCTTCTGTCATAGGTTCCTTAGTTCATCATCGAAGTTGTTATTAACTTTAACTAAAATTCTATCTGTTAAATTTTCATCGTTTTAATGACTTGTATTTATTCTAAATCCTAGTTATTTTTCCCTCTTAATCAAAGTACCCGTATTTTACTTCTTCAATAGGATTCTGTGATTTTTTTCAGCGAGAAACTTCACTATATAATTAGACAATCTGATTCATCTTAGTATTAGATCCTTGTATTATGTTTTTCTCATTCACATTGTAACTTTTCTGCCTCAGAATTCTCTAGAGTTCATCATCAGACCTGAAATAATACCCACCTTTTTGTTCATTCATTTTTCTCAGCTACTGTTTGCTTTGTCTCTCTTGGGGAAAATGAGACACACCTTGCTTTGAAAGTTATAACTGACTGTAAAATGAATGTCAGTTTTTATTGTCAGTGAAAATTTATTAGACATTCATAACATTTGGAGTGTTTTTCCATAAGCCAAGGTCCAGACATGGCCCACATTGTACTTAATGAGTAACATCATCTAATGACAAGAATTCTCAGGTGTAGATTTTACTGTGATGTGGTCTAACACTCTGAGAGTCTGTGTTATTCCTATTGATCACACCCTATGCTGTAAGAAAAGACAGGAAAAAAGAACAGAAAGTCCTACTGGCCTGGAGGTTTGTAGCACTAATAGAGAATGTGACTAGCATGCATAGAGACCTGTGCTCAAGACCTAGAGCTAAAAAAAAATAAGTATTTTTGAAAGTACGGAAAAATAATGTTTATTTTTATTTTACATTATCCCTGTGTGCATACACCCATGAATGCAAACACTCACAGGGACAGAGACAGGTAGAGACAGAGAGAGAGACAGAGAGAGAGACAGAGAGAGAGACAGAG